>WEDG01005293.1:0-26869 GCA_017591395.1 Schistocephalus solidus
TTGACCATCCTCGGCGCAGCAGTCATGCCGTCTTTTTTTCTTCTAAGTCGCACAGTTAAATATCGACGGTTCTTTTCGATAAACGCCATGGCCATGTGGAATAAACTTCCCCATAATACAAAGTCCAACGGAGTTATTCTTTGTTTAAGATTACCATTACTAGTTTTTGCATTCAGAACCAAGAATTCTGGGCGCCGACACGGTAGAATCTGTTTTCCTGCTCGACGGAGTGCGCGGCATCTGAACTCGATCCCGGTGTTATCTTGAGGATACGGCACCGTCTCTGCAGCCTGCACCGTTGACTTCTTCGGCAGACAGTGAGCGCACACGGATGCTTTCTTGCCCTGAGGACAGAATTCCGGTTCTAGCACAGGAGCCGAGAGACTCTGCATACAGACTGCACCGTGCCATAGCCCTTTCCCTGATCTGAATTGCTATCATCCTTACACATGGCAGTTTTTCTCCTTGAATAATAGCATGAAATATGAAAACACTTATAATGATATATATTCAGAAGGAGTCACTGCCAGCCTCTACCCACTGAATATTTCCACCTGACAATGCCTGTAAAGCCGGCATTAAATACAACTATTATTATTATTATTATTATTATTAGATGTCTTCCATGAGTCAGGAAAGAATCCGTTTAAAAGATAAACTGAGAATACATGGCTAAGCAATCGGAAAGCTCGGCACTCTCTTAATAACTGAGTTCGGAATACCGTCAGTTACCGAAGAGTGCGAGTTTTTCAGACAAATTATTGCTTACGAATTAGATCTCAGGAGAAATCAATAGTGCTGATAACATTCAATGAGGATGCCTAAAACGTCAGAACCGGTTCAGATTCCATCGTAATATGATGTGCAAGGCGCACTAAACAGTTCTGCCTTGTCAGAGTCTTCAGAACAAGTTCTTGTCTTCGTTGTAATGGAGATTTCATAACCTCGTTTGAGAGCAGGATCGACGGCGGAACAGTTGAGCAACAGATTTTGCAGAGTTTGGCTCACTGAGTGCGCAAGAATCCCTCTGTCTGTCATGTGCAAGACAAATCTTAGAGGCTAATTCAAAATCTCTGCGATCCTTAGATGTACAGATAACGAACTAGTAAATTGATCTTTCAACTGCTTCTTCAATTTCTTTATTCGTGGCAAAGAAAGTGAGGAACGGTTGATTTCGAACGTAGAGGGCTTGACTATTTTGGTTGGCAAGCTCAAGGATGTTATTTGAAACGACTGACACGAAAGTGACAAGACTTGCTGCGTCGTTCATGGAGGAGAAGATTCTGCCAGTCCAATGAGTCAAAAGCTACTAATTAAGCTCATATCTGCGAGGTCAAAAGCATGATAGGTACGAACGGCACTAACCTTTTCGATGAAACAATCAGAAGGCAACAGTGAGTTAGTGTATTGTCACTTTGGAAGAGGCCCTAAAATCAAAATAAGTCACTTTATTTAAGAGTAGGCTTTTGCCCTTGAGCTCCCTATTCATAGGCAAAAATTGGACACCATTTCTACACACACACTTAACTTCTTACTGTTATACCTTACGTATCCCAATCAACTATGGTCATTAAAGATAGGCTTCTTCTGGACACAATTTCTACACACAAACCCATTTTTTCACTGTAATACATTACTTATCACAGTCAACTCTGGCCACCAAGGATAAGCTTCTTCTGGACACCATTTCTACACACAAACCTTACCTTTAATTGAAATACATTACTTATCATAAACAAACCTAACCATCAAGCTTAAGCTTTTTCTGGACACCATTTCTTCGAAAAAACACAACTATTTACCCCAATACATTACTTATCACAATTAACTCTGCCCATCAAGGATAAGCTTCTTCTTGGCTCGACTTCTACACACAAACCCAACTTCTTTCTGTTATAACTTACTTATCCGAATTAACGCTGGCCATCAAATATAGGCTTCTTCTGGATACATTTTCTACACAAAAACCCAAAGTTCCACTGTTATACATTACTTATCACGATTAACTCTGGCCATCAAGGATAAGCTTCTACTGGACAACATTTCTACAAACAAACCCAACTATTTGCTTCAATACCTAACTTATCACAATCAACTCTGGCCATCAAGGATAAGCTTCTTCTGGACACAATTTCTACACACAAACCCAGCTATTTACTTTAATACCTTACTTATCACAATCAACTCTGGCCATCAAGGATAAGCTTCTTCTAGACTCCATTCTAACACACAAATCCAACTATTTACTGATATTCCTTACTTATCACAATCAACTCTTACCATCAAGGATAACGTTTTTCTCGACACCATTTCAAGATACAAACATAACTATTTACTGTTATACCTTAGTTATCTCAAACAAAATCTAATTATCAAGGATAAGCTCCTTCTGGACACCATTTATAAAATTCAAACCCAACTATTTGCTTCAATACCTTACTTATCACAATCAACTCTGAACATAAATTATAAGCTTCTTCTGCACACCATTTCTACACACAAACCTAGCTATTTACTTTTATACCTTACTTATGAAAATCAACTCTAGCAATCAAGGAAAAGTTTCTTCTGGGCACCATTTCTAAACACAAACCTAACTATTTTCTGTTATACCTTACTTATCAGAATCAACTCGAACCTTTAAGGTTAAGCTTCTTCTGGACACCATTTCTTCGCAATAACCCACCTATATACTTCAATAACATCTTTATCACAATTAATTTTATCCATCAAGGTTAAGCTTCCTCTGGACAAAACTTATTTAAAAAAACCCAACTATTTAATGCAATGCCTTTCTTAACACACTCTACCCTGACCATAAAGGATAAACTTCTTCTGGACACCATTTCTACACACACATTTAACTTCTTACTGTTATACCTTACGTATCCCAATCAACTATGGCCATTAAGGATAAGCTTCTTCTGGACACCATTTCTACACACAAACCTTACCTTTAATTGAAATACATTACTTATCATAAACAACCCTAACCATCAAGGTTGAGCTTTTTCTGGACACCATTTCTTCGAAAAAACACAACTATTTACCCCAATACAATACTTATCACAATAAACTCTGCCCATCAAGGATAAGCTTCATCTTAAATCGACTTACTACACAAAAACCCAACTTCTTACTGTTATACCTTACTTATCTGAATCAACGCTGGACATTAAATATAGGCTTCTTCTGGATACATTTTCTACACACAAACCCAACTACTTGCTTCTATACCTTACTTATCACAATCAACTCTGAAAATCAAGTATGAGCTTCTTATGGACACCATTACTACACAAAAACCCAGCTATTTAATTTAATACCTTACTTATGACAATCAACTCTAGCCATCAAGGATAAGCTTCTACTAGACTCCATTCTAACACACAAATCCAACTATTTACTGATATTCCTTTACTTATCACAATCACCTCTGACCATCAAGGATAACCTTTTTCTGGACACCATTTCAAGATGCAAACATAACTATTTACTGTAATACCTTACTTATCTCAATCAAATTTTATTATCAAGGATAAGCTTCTTCTGGACACCATTTAAAAATTCAAACCCAACTATTTGCTTCAATACCTTACTTATCACAATCAACACTGAACATCAATTATAAGCTTCTTCTGGACACCATTTCTACACACAAACCCAGATTTTTACTTTAATACCTTACTTATCACAATTAACCTTAGCCATCATGGATAAGCTCTTTCTGGACACCATTTCTACACACAAATCCAAATTCACACTGTTATACATTACTTATCACAATCAACTCTGGCCATCAAGGATTAGGTTCTTCTACACACCATTAAACGCACAAACTCAATTTTTTCGGCAATTCCGTTCTTATCACAATCGATTCTGGCAATCAAGTATAAGTTTCTTCTGGACACTATCTCTACGCACAAACCCAACTATTAAATGTAATACCTTACTTACCATAATCAACTCTTACCATTAAGGTTAAGCTTTTTCTGGACACCATTTCTTCGCAATAACCCACCTATTTACTTCAATACCATTCTTAGCACAATCAATTCTAACCATCAAGATTAAGCTTCTTCTGGACAACATTTAATCGCAAAAACCCAACTATATACTGCAATACCTTGCTTATCACAATCAACATTTACAATCATGGATAAGCTTTTTCTGGACACAAATACTTTGCAAACACCCAACTATATAATTCAATACCTTACTTATCACACTCAACTCTGACCATCAAGGATAAGCTTCTTCTGGTCACCATTTCTAAACAAACCCAACCACTTACAGCAATACCATACTTATCACAATCAATTCTGACCATCAAGGTTAAGCTTCTTCTGGACACCATTTCTACACACAAACACAACTATATACTGCAATACCTTGCTTATCACAGTCAACATTGACAATCAAGGATAAGCTTGTTCTGGACACAACTTCTTTGCAAACACATAACTATTTAATTCAATACCTTACTTAACACACTCAACTCTGACCATCAAGGATAAGCTTCTTCTGGTCACCATTTTTAAACAAACCCAACTATGTACTGCAATACCTTACTTATCACACTCAATTCTGATCATCAAGGATAAGGTTCTTTTCGACACCATTTCTACACACAAACTTAACTTTTTACTTCAATACCTTACTGACGACAATCAACTCTGAACATCAAGGATTAGATCCTTTTGGACACCATTTCTTTACACAAACCCAACTTTTTACTGTTATACCTTACTTAACACAATCAACTCTGGCCATCAAGGATAAGCTTCTTCAGGACACCATTCCTACAAACAAACCTTACCTTTAATTGTAACACATGACTTATTATAACAACTCTAACCATCAAGGTTAAGCTTCTTCTGGACACCATTTCTTCGAAAAAGCACAACTATTTACCCCAATACATTACTAATCACAATCAACTCTGCCCACCAAGGATAAGCTATTTCTTGACACCACTTCTACACACAAACCCAACTTCTTACTTTTATACCTTACTTATCCAAATCAACGCTGGCCATCAAGGATAGGCTTCTTCTGGACACATTTTCTACACAAAAACCCAAATTTTCACTGTAATACATAACTTATCACAATCAACTCTGGCGATCAAGGATAAGCTTCTTCAGGATACAATTTCTACACACAAACCCAACTACTTGCTTCAATACCTTACTTATCACAATCAACTCTGAAAATCAAGTATGAGCTTCTTATGGACACCATTACTACACAAAAACCCAGCTATTTAATTTAATACCTTACTTATGACAATCAACTCTAGCCATCAAGGATAAGCTTCTACTAGACTCCATTCTAACACACAAATCCAACTATTTACTGATATTCCTTACTTATCACAATCACCTCTGACCATCAAGGATAACCTTTTTCTGGACACCATTTCAAGATGCAAACATAACTATTTACTGTAATACCTTACTTATCTCAATCAAATTTTATTATCAAGGATAAGCTTCTTCTGGACACCATTTAAAAATTCAAACCCAACTATTTGCTTCAATACCTTACTTATCACAATCAACACTGAACATCAATT
Organism: Schistocephalus solidus; assembly: GCA_017591395.1. Taxonomy (NCBI): domain Eukaryota; kingdom Metazoa; phylum Platyhelminthes; class Cestoda; order Diphyllobothriidea; family Diphyllobothriidae; genus Schistocephalus; species Schistocephalus solidus. The sequence continues at coordinate 5,579 of WEDG01005293.1, forward strand.
ATAAGCTTCTTCTGGACACCATTTCTACACACAAACCCAGCTATTTTACTTTAATACCTTACTTATCACAATTAACCTTAGCCATCATGGATAAGCTCTTTCTGGACACCATTTCTACACACAAATACAAACTTTCCACTGTTATACATTACTTATCACAATCAACTCTGGCCATCAAGGATAAGCTTCTTCTACACACCATTTTACGCACAAACCCAAATTTTTTCGGCAATTCCTTTCTTATCACAATCAACTCTGGCAATCAAGTATAAGTTTTTTCTGGACACTATCTCTCCGCACACACCCAACTATTAAATGTAATTCCTTACTTACCATAATGAACTCTTACAATTAAGGTAAAGCTTCTTCTGGAACCCATTTCTTCGCAATAACCCACCTATTTACTTCAATACCATTCTTATCACAATCAATTCTAACAATCAAGGTTAAGCTTCTACTGGACACCATTTTTTCGCAAAAACCCAACTATATACTGCAATACCTTGCTTATCACAATCAACATTGAAAATCAAGGATAAGCGTTTTCTGGACACAACTTCTTTGCAAAAACCCAACTATTTAATTCAATACCTAACTTATCACACTCAACTCTGACCATCAAGGATAAGCTTCTTCTGGTCACCATTTCTAAACAAACCCAACTATGTACAGCAATACCTTACTTATCACACTCAATTCTGTTCATCAGGATAAGGTTCTTTTCGACACCATTTCTACACACAAACACAACTATTTACTTCAGTACCTTACTGACGACAATCAACTGTGAACATCAAGGATTAGATGCTTTTGGACACCATTTCTTTACACAAACCCAACTTTTTACTGTTATACCTTACTTATCACAATCAACTCTGGCCATCAAGGATATGCGTCTTCTGGAAACAATTCCTACACACAAACCCAACTATACACTGAAATACATTACTTATCACAATCAACTCTGGCCATCAAGGAAAAAGCTTCTTCTAGACACCATTTCAACACACAAACCCAACCATATAATGCAATAACTTACTAAACACAATCAAATATGACCATCTAGTATAAGCTTTTTCTGTACACCATTCCTTCGCAAAACCCTACTATAAACTTCAATACCTTACTCATTACAATTAACTCGGACCATCAATGATATGCTTCTTCTAGACACCATTACAACACAAAAACCCAACTATTTTCTGCAATTCCTTTCTTATCTCAATAACCTGTGACCATCAAGAATAAGCTTCTACTGAAACTATTTCTACACACAAACTTTATTATTTACTGTTATACCTTACTTATCATAATTAACTATAATCTTTAAGGTTAAGCTTCTCCTGGACACTATCTCTACGCACAAACCCAACCATTAAATTAAATACCTTACTTACCATAATCAACTCTTACCATTAAGATAAAGCTTCTTCTGGACACCATTTCTTCGCAAAAAACCAACTATTTACTGCCATACCTTGCTTATCAATATCAACCCTGACCATAAATGATGAGCTTTTTCTGGGCACAAGTTCTTTGCATAAACCCAGCTATTTACTTCAATAACTTACATATCACAATTAACTCTAGCCATCATGGATAAGATCTTTCTGGACACCATTTTCACACACAAATAAAAACTTTTATCTGTTATACATTACTTATCACAATCAACTCTGGCCATCAAGACAAAGCTTCTTCTACACACCATTTAACGCACAAACCCAATTTTTTTCGGCAATTCCTTTCTTATCACAATCAATTCTGGCAATCAAGTATAAGTTTCTTCTGGACACTATCTCTACGCACAAACCCAACTATTAAATGTAATACCTTACTTACAATAATCAACTCTTACCATTAAGGTTAAGCTTTTTCTGGACACCATTTCTTCGCAATAACCCACCTATTTACTTCAATACCTTGCTTATCACAGTCAACATTGACAATCAAGGATAAGCTTTTTCTGGACACAAATTCTTTGCAAACAACCAACTATTTAATTCAATACCTAACTTAACACACTCAACTCTGACCATCAAGGATAAGCTTCTTATGGTCACCATTTCTAAACAAACCCAACTATGTACTGCAATACCTTACTTATCACCTTCAATTCTGATCATCAAGGATAAGGTTCGTTTCGACACCATTTCTACAAACAAACCCAACTATTTACTTCAATAACAAACTGTCGACAATCAACTCTGAACATCAAGGATTATATGCTTTTCGACACCATTTCTTTACACAAACCCAACTTTTTATTGTTATACCTTACTTATCACAATCAACTCTGGCCATCAAGGATATGTGTCTTATGGACATAATTTATACACACAAACCCAACTATACTCTGTAATACATTACTTATCACAATCAACTCTGGCCATCAAGGATAAGCTTCTTGTAGACACCATTTAAACACACAAACACAACCATATAATGCAATACCTTACTAAACACAATCAAATATGACCATGAAGTATAAGCTTTTTCTGTACACCATTCCTTCGCAAAACCCTAATATTAACTTCAATACCTTGCTCATTACAATCAACTCTGACCAACTATTTTCTGCAATTCCTTTCTTATCACAATCACCTGTGACCATCAAGAATAAGCTTCTTCTGGACACTATTTCTACACACAAACTTTACTGTTTACTGTTATACCTTACTTATCATAATCAAAATAAGCCTTTAGGTTAAGCTTCTTCTGGACGTCAATTTTTTGCAATAACCCACCTATTTACTTCAAAACCATACTTATCACAATCAATTCTAACCATCAAGGATTAGATTTCCTGGACACAACTTCTTTAAAAAAACCCAACTTTTTACTGTAATATCTTACTTATCACAATCACTCTTGGCCATCAAGTTTAGGCTTCTTCTGGACCCAATTTCTACACACAAACCTAACAATTTACCGTTATACATTAATAATCACAATCAAATCTGGCAATCAAGGATAAGTTTCTTTTGGACTCCATTTCTAAACACAAACCCAACTATTTACTGTAATACCTTACTTATCATAATAAACTCTGACCAACAAGGATAAGGATCTTCTAGACACCATTTCTTCGCAAAAACCCAACTATTTACTGCAAAACCTTGCTTATTACAATCAACCCTGACCATCAAGGATTAGATTTCCTGGACACAACTTCTAAAGAAAAACCAAACTATTAAATTCAATACCTTACTTAACACACTTAACTCTGACAATAAAGGAGTAGCTTCTCCTGGACACCATTGCCACACAAAAACCCAAATTTTATTTGTTATACCTTACTTATCACAAAAAATCTTACCATTAATGTTAAGCTTCTTCTGGACACTGTCTCTTCACACAAACCCAACAATTTACTGTTATACCTTACATATCATATTGAACTCTAACCATTTAGGTTAAGCTTCTTCTGGACACCATTTCTTTGCAATAACCAACCTATTTACTGCAATACCATACTTATAACAATCAATTCTAACCATCAAGGTGAAGCTTATTCTGGACACCATTTTTTCGCAAACACACAACTATTTACTGCAATACCTTGCTCAACACAATCAACCCTGACCATCAAGGATAAGCTTTTTCTGGACACCACTTCTTTGCAAAAACCCAACTATTTAATTTAAAACCTTACTTAACACATTCAACTCTGACCACAATGGATAAGCTTCTTCTGGAAACCATTTCTACACACAAACCCAACAATTTACTGTTATAACTTACTTATCATAAACAACTCTAACCATCAAGGTTATGCTTCTTCTGTACACCATTTCTTCGCAAAAACCATACCATATACTGCAATACCTTACTTATCAAAATTATTTCCAACCATCAAGGATAAGATTCTTCTGGACACCATTTCTACACACAAACCAAACTGTATACTACAATCACTTACTTATCAAATTCAACTCTTGCCATTGAGTATAAGCTTCTGCTGTACACCATTTCTTCACACAAACCCAGTTATTTACTTCATTTCCTTCATTATCACAATCAACTCTGTCCATCAAGGATAAGCTTATTCTGAACACAATTTCTATACACGAACTAAACTATTTACTTCAATACATAACTTATCACAATCAACACTGACCATCAAGGATAAGCTTCTTCTGGACACCATTTCTATATACGAACTAAACTATTTACTTCTATTCATTACTTATCACAATCAACACTGACCATCAAGGATAAGCTTCTTCTGGACACCATTTAAACACACGAACACAACTATTTATTGCAATACCTTACTTATCACAATCAGTTCTGACCATCAAGGATAAGTTTCTTCTGGACACCATTTCTACACACAAACCAAATTATTAATTTCAATACCTTACTTATCACAATCAAATCTGACCATCAAGGTGAAGCTTCTTCTGGACACAATTTCAAAACGCATACCCAACTATATACTGCAATACCTTACTTAACAAAATCAAATCTGACCATCAAGTATAACCATCTTCTGTACACCATTTATTTACACAAACCCAGTTATTTTCTTCAGTTCCTTACTTATCAAAATCAACTCTGTCCATCAAGGATAAGCTTCTTATGGACACCATTTCTAAACAAACCCAACTATGTACTGCAATATTTTACTTATCACCTTCAATTCTGATCATCAAGGATAAGGTTCGTTTCGACACCATTTCTACACACAAACTCAACTATTTACTTCAATAACTTACTGACGACAATCAACTCTGAACATCAAGGATTAGATGCTTTTGGACACCATTTCTTTACACAAACCCAAATTTTATTATAATACCTTACTTATCACAATCAACTCTGGCCATCAAGGATATGTTTCTTATGGACATAATTTCTACACACAAACCCAACTATACACTGTAATACATTACTTTTATCACAATCAACTCTGGCCATCAAGGATAAGCTTCTTCTAGACACCATTTAAACACACAAACCCAACCATATAATGCAATAGCTTACTAAACACAATCAAATATGACCATGAAGTATAAGCTTTTTCTGTACACCATTCCTTCGCAAAACCCTTTATTAACTTCAATACCTTGCTCATTACAATCAACTCTGACCAACTATTTTCTGCAATTCCTTTTCTTATCACAATCACCTGTGACCATCAAGAATAAGCTTCTTCTGGACACTATTTCTACACACAACATTTACTATTTACTGTTATACCTTACTTATCATAATCAAAATAAACCTTTAGGTTAAGCTTCTTCTGGACGTCAATTTTTTGCAATAACCCACCTATTTACTTCAAAACCATACTTATCACAATCAACCCTGACCATCAATGATAAGCTTTTTCTAGGCACAAGTTCTTTGCAAAAACCCAACTATTTAATTCAATACCTTACTTAACACACTCAACTCTTAACATAAAGTATAAGCTTCTTCTGGACACCATTTCTACACACAAACCCAACTTTTAATTAAAATACATAACATATCAGAAACAACTCTAACCATCAAGGTGAAGATTCTTCTGTACACCATTTCTTCGAGAAAACACATTTATTTTTTCCAAAACATTCCTTATCACAATCAACTCTGACAATCAAAGATAAGCTTCTTCTGGACACCATTTCTACACACAAACCCAAATTTTTACTGTTAAACCTTACTTATCCCAATCAACTCTGGCCATCAAGGATAAGCTTCTTCTGGACACCTTTTCTTCGCAAAAACCCAACTATTAAATTCAAAACCTTACTTTTTACAATCAACTCTGACCATCAATGATAAGCTTCTTCTAGACACAATTTCAACACAAAAGCCCAACTATTTTCTGCAATTCCCTTCTTATCACAATCAACTCTTGTCATCAAGCATAAGCTTCTTCTGGAATCCATTTCTACACTTTAACCGAAATATTTACTGTAATACCGTAATCATCACAATCATTTCTGACCATCATAATAAAGATTCTTCTCGACACCACTTCTTTGCAAAAACCCAACTATTTAATTCAATACCTTACTTAACACACTCAACTCTGACCATAAAGGATAAGCTTCTTTGAGACACCAATTTATGCACACAATCTGATCATTTTATTGTAATACCTTCATTATCATAAACAACTCTAAACCATTAAGGTAAAGCTTCATACGGACACCATTTTTTTCGCAAAAACCATACATTTTACTTTAATACATTACTTATCACAATCAACACTGACCATCAAGGATAAGCTTCTTCTGGACACCTTTTCTATATACGAAATAAACTATTTACTTCAATACATTACTTATCACAATCAACACTGACCATCAAGGATAAGCTTCTTCTGGACACCATTTCTATATACGAACTAAACTATTTAATTCAATACCTTACTTAACACACTCAACTCTGACAATAAAGGAGTAGCTTCTCCTGGACACCATTGCTACACAAAAACCCAATTTTTATTTGTAATACCTTACTTATCACAAAAAATCTTACCATCAATGTTAAGTTTCTTCTGGACACCATTTCTTCGCAAAAACGCAACGATTTACCCTCAATACCTAACTTATCACGTTAAACTCTGACCATCAAGGATATGCTTCTTCTGGACACTGTTTCTTCACACAAACCCAACAATTTACTGTTATACCTTACAAATCATAATGAACTCTAACCATTTAGGTTAAGCTTCTTCTGGACACCATTTCTTTGCAATAACCAACCTATTTACTGCAATACCATACTTATAACAATCAATTCTAACCATCAAGGTGACGCTTATTCTGGACACAATTTTTTTCGCAAACACACAACTATTTACTGCAATAACATGCTCAACACAATCAACCCTGACCATCAAGGATAAGCTTTTTCTGGACACCAATTCTTTGCAAAAACCCAACTATTTAATTCAATACCTTTACTTAACACATTCAACTCTGACCACAATGGATAAGCTTCTTCTGAAAAACCATTTCTACACACAAACCCAACAATTTACTGTTATACCTTACTTATCATAAACAACTCTAACCATCAAGGTTATGCTTCTTCTGGACACCATTTCTTCGCAAAAACCATACCATTTACTGCAATACATTACTTATCAAAATTTTTTCCGACCATTAAGGATAAGATTCTTCTGGACACCATTTCTACGCACAAACCAAACTATTTACTACAATCACTTTCTTATCAAATTCAACTCTTGCCATCAAGTATAAGCTTCTGCTGTGCACCATTTCTTTACACAAACCCAGTTATTTACTTCATTTCCTTCATTATCACAATCAACTCTGTCCATCAAGGATAAGCTTATTCTGAACACCATTTCTATACACGAACTAAACTATTTACTTCAATACATTACTTATCACAATCAACACTGACCATCAAGGATAAGCTTCTTCTGGACACCATTTCTTTATACGAACTAAACTATTTACTTCAATACATAACTTATCACAATCAACACTGACCATCAATGATAAGCTTCTTCTGGACACCATTTAAACACACGAACAACACTATTTATTGCAATACCTTACTTATCACAATCAACTCTGACCATCAAGGATAAGCTTCTTCTAAACACCATTTTAACACACAAACATAACTGTTTAATGCAAAAGCGCACTTACTTAAATCAACTCTGACCATCAAGGATAAGAGTCTTCTGTACACTATTTCTACGCACAAACTCATGTTTTTACTTCAATACCTTACTTATCACAAACAACTCTGACCATCAAGTATAAGCTTCTTCTGTACACCATTTTTACACACAAACGAAACTATTTACTTCAATACCTTACTTATCACAATCAACACTGATTACCAAGGATATGCTTTATCTGGACACAATTTCAACACGCAAACCCAACTATGTACTGCAATACCTTCCTGATCACAATCAACGCTGACCATCAAGTATAAGCATCTTCTGTACACCATTTCTTCACACAAACCCAGTTATTTACTTCAGTTCCTTACTTATCACAATCAACTCTGTCCATCAAGGATAAGCTTATTCGGAACACCATTTCTATACACGAAATTAACTATTTACTGCAATACCTTACTTATCACAATCAACACTGACAACCAAGGATAGGCTTCTTCTGGACACCATTTCTACACACAAACACATCAATTTACTGCAAAACCTGACTTATCACAATCAACTCTGACCATCAAGGATAAGCTTCTTCTGCACACCATTTCAAAACAAACCCATCTATTTACTGCAATACCTTACTTATCACACTTAATTCTGACCATCAAAGATAAGGTTCTTTTGGAAAACAATCCTTCGCAAAAACCCTACTATTTACTTCTAATACCATACTTTACACAATTAACTCTGACCATCAAGGATAAGCTTCTTTTGAACACTATTTTAACCCTTAAACACAGATATTTACTTTAATACCTAACTTATCGCAATCAACTCTGGTCATCAAGAATTCGCTTTTTCTGGAAGAAGCTTCTCAGCCACGGTCAGAAATGATGGAGGTAAGTTAGGTTCTGAAGATAAGTCTTGAGTTTGTGTGTAGAAATGGTTTTTTAAAGATGATACACAGCCACGGTCAGAATAGGTGGAGGTAAGTTAGGTTCTTAAGTAAATACACGAGTGTGTTTGGAAATGGTGCATGCAAGAAGCTTCTCAGCCACGGTCTGAATAGATGGAGCTTAGTTAGTTTCTGAAGTTTATGCTTGGTTTTGCGTGCAGAAATGGTGCATGGAAGAAGCTTCTCAGTCACGGTCAGAATACGTTGAGGTACGTTAGGTTCTGAAGTTAATGCTTGGTTTTATGTGAATAAATGGTGTATTGAAGGAGCTTCTCAGCCACGGTCAGAATAGTTGGAGGTAAGTTTGGTTCTGAAGTTAAAACTTGAGTTTATGTGTAGAAATGGTGCATGGAAGAATCTTATTAGCCACGGTCAGAATAGTTTGAGGTCAGTTAGTTTCTGAAGTTAATACTTGAGTTTGTGTGTAGAAATGATGTATATAAGAAGCTTCTCAGCCACGGTCAGAATTTGTGGAGGTAAGTTAGGTTCTGAAAATAATGTTTGAGTTTGTGTGTAGTAATGGTTTTTTGAAGAAGCTTCTTAGCGACAGTCGGATTAGGTGGAGGTTAGTTAGGTTCTGAAGTTAATACTTGAGTTTGTGTGTAGAAAAGGTGAATTGAAGAATCTTATTAGCCACGGTCAGAAAGGTGGAGGTAAGTAAGTTTCTGAAGTTAATGCTTGGTTTTTAGTGTAAATATAGTGTTTTGAAGAAGCTTCTCAGCCATGGTCAGATCTGGTTGAGGTAAGTTATGTTCTGAAGAAAATGCTTGAGTTTGTGTGTAGAAAAGGTTTTTTGAAGAAGCGTCTCAGCCCCGGACAGAATAGGTGGAGGTAAGTAAGGTTCTGAAGAAAAAACTTGAGTGTGAAGAGGATTGCTGCATGGAAAAAGCTTCTCAAACACGGTCAGAATAGGTGGAGGTGAGTTAGGTTCTAAAGTTTATGCTTGAGTTTGTGTGCAGTTATGGTATGTTGAAGAAGCTTTTCAGCCATGGTCAGCATAGGTGGAGTAAAGTTAGTTTCTGAAGGTAATACTTGAGTTTATGTGTAGAAATGGTTCATGGAAGAATTTTATTAGACACGGTCAGAATAGTTGGAGTTAAGTTAGGTTCTGATGAAAGAAATACTTGAGTTTTTGTGTAGAAATGGTGTATTTTATGAAGCTTCTCAGCCACTGTCAGAAAAGAGGAAGGTAAGTACGTTTCTAAAGTAAATGCTTGGTTTTTTATGTAGAAATGGTGTATTGAAGAAGCTTCTCAGCCACGGTCAGAACTGGTGGAGATAAGTTAGGTTCTGAAGATAATGCTTGAGTTTGTGTGTAGAAATGGTTTTTTGAAGAAGATTCTCAGCCATTGTCAGAAAAGGTGAAGGTTAGTTATGTTCTTAGGTAAATACATAAGTGTGTTTAGAAATGGTGCATGGAAGAAGCTTCTTATCCACGGTCTGAAATGATGGAGCTTAGTTAGTTTCTGAAGTTTATACTTGGTTTTGTGTGTAGAAATGGTATATTGAAGAAGCTTCTCAGTCACGGTCAGAATAGGTTGAGGTACGTTATGTTCTGAAGTGAATGCTTGGTTTTATGTGAATAAATGTGTATTGAAGAAGCTTCTCAGCCACGGTCAGAATAGTTGGAAGTAAGTTTGGTTATGAAGTTGAAACCTGAGTTTGTGTGTAGAAATAATGCATAGAAGAAGCTTCTTACCCACGGTCAGAATAGTCACGGACAGAATAGGAAGAGGTTAGTTTGGTTCTGAAATTAATGCTTGGTTTAATGTGAATAAATGGTGTATTGAAGAAGCTTCTCATCCACGGTCCGAATAGTTGGAGTTTAGTTTGGTTCTGAATTTGAAAATTGCGTTTGTGCGTAGAAATGGTGTATTTATGAAGCTTCTTACCCACGGTCAGAATATTCACGGTCAGAATTGGTAGAGGTAAGTTTGGTTCTTAAGTAATGCTTAGTTTTTATGTGAATAAATGGTGTATTGCAGAAGCTTCTCATCAACGGTCAGAATAGTTGGAGGTAAGTTTCGTTCTGAAGTTGAAACTTGCGTTTATGTGTAGAAATGGTGAAAAGGAGAAGCTTCGTACCCACGGTCAGAATATTTGCAGGTAAGTTAGGTTCTGGAGTAAATACTTGAGTTTTTGTGTAGAAATGGTGTATTTATGAAGCTCCTCTGCCACTGTCAGAAAAGGTGGAGGTTTGTATGTTTCTTAATTAAATGCTTGGTTTTTTATGTAGAAATAGTGTATTAAAGAAGCTTCTCAGCCACGGTCAGAATAGGTGGAGGTAGGTTAGGTTCTGAAGATAATGCTTGAGTTTGTGTGTAGAAATGGTTTTTTGAAGAAGATTCTCAGCTATTGTCAGAATAGGTGAAGGTTAGTTAGGTTCTTAGGTAAATACATGAGTACGTTAAGAAATGGTGCATGGAAGAAGCTTCTCAGCCACGGTCTGAATAGATGGAGCTTAGTTAGTTTCTGAAGTTTATACTTGGTTTTGTGTGTAGAAATGGTATATGGAAGAAGCTTCTCAGTCACGGTCAGAATAGGTTGAGGTACGTTATGTTCTGAAGTTAAATGCTTGGTTTTATGTGAATAAATGTGTATTAAAGAAGCTTCTCAGCCACGGTCAGAATAGTTGGAAGTAAACTTGGTTATGAAGTTGAATCTTGAGTTTGTGTGTAGAAATGGTGCATAGAAGAAAGCTTCTTACCCACGGTCAGAATAGTCACGGTCAGAATAGGTAGAGGTCAGTTATGTTCTGAAGTTAATGCTTGGTTTTATGTGAATAAATGGTTTATTGAAGAAGGTTTTCATCCACGGTCAGAATAGTTGGAGTTAAGTTTGGTTCTGAAGTTGAAAATTGCGTTTGTGTTTAGAAATGGTGTATATATGAAGCTTCTCAGCCACGGTCAGTATAGGGGCAGGTTAGTATGTTTCTGAAGTATATGTTTGGTTTTTTGTGTAGAAATTGTGTATTGAAGAAGCTTATCAGCCACGGTCAGAAATAGTGGAGGAAAGTTAGGTTTTGAAGATAATGCTTGAGTTTGTGTGTAGAAATAGTCTTTTTAAGAAGCTTCACAGGCACGGTCAGATGGTTGGAGGAAAGTTTGGTTATGAAGTTGAAACTTGAGTTTGTGAGTAGAAATGGTGCATGAAAGAAGCTTCTTACCCACGGTCAGAAAAGTCACGGTCAGAATAGGTAGAGGTCAGTTTGGTTCTTAAGTTAATGCTTGGTTTTATGTGAATAAATGGTGTATTGCAGAAGCTTCTCATCAGCGGTCAGAATAGTTGGAGGTAAGTTTGGTTCTGAAGTTGAAACTTGCATTTGCGTGTAGAAATGGTGCATGGAAGAAGCTTCGTACCCACGGTCAGAATAGTTGCAGGTAAGTTAGGTTCTGGAGTTAATACTTGAGTTTTTGTGTAGAAATGGTGTATTTATGAAGCTTCTCAGCCACGGTCAGAATAGGTGGAGGTAAGTTAGGTTCTGAAGTTTATGCTTGGATATTTGTGTAGAAATATTGTATTGAAGAAGCTTCTCAGCCACGGTCAGAACTGGTTGAGTTAAGTTAGGTTCTGAAGTTTATACTTGGTTTTGTGTGTAGAAATGGTTTTTTGAAGAAGCGTCTCCGCCACGGTCAGAATAGGTGGAGGTAAGTAAGATTCTGAAGTAAATACTTGAGTGTGTGCAGAATTTTTATTTTATTTATTTATTGCCAGTTTACAGGCAAGGTCAAAAAAATACAGTAGAGGGTCAAGCTGACTGTGAAAAAAAACTCCTGATCGTTGTTTCAGGTGTTTTCAGGAGACAAAACTGCAGCTTATTGAGTAATTACAGTTCTGGACAGGGACGTGTTAACCCAGGTGCCCGGTGAAGAACCTCTCCATTCAGTGTTACGGATCTGATATTCTGCACCAGCAGGTATGTAGGCGAGCGGCAGTTCGCTGTCGACTAAGAAATAAGCCGATTGAGGTCTGCAGAGCATAATATTGCCCTCAGCATGAAGAACGGCACAGGATTCAGAGTCCATGAACGCCATCAGAACCGAAGAGAGCTTCCGCAGAGTCAGCACCCAAAAAGTTTTTGGAAGGTGTCCTGAATGTAGAAAAACTAGTGACAGTTCGCGTAAACAAGGGAAAGCTTTGCTGAATTTTGATACTTCTGGGTAGCTTATTCCAGATTGCTATAGCGTTTACCGAAAAAAACTGTCGGTATCTAACTGTGCGTGCCAAAGGAAGAAATAAAAATAGATCTCGATGACTGGTGTGCCGAGAGTGGTCGAGGTTCCTCAGAGATGTAAGGGGGTTAAATGTACAACTGTTTAAAAGTATAAACAGTAAAAATAGTCCCTTCTAAAATCTGCGAAGCTACAGCGGATCAAGGCTTGCAAGCTCACAGCGTTGTTGGTAGGACAGGTTTCGGTGTTCTGAATAGAAAAGTCTTTTTGTAAAGAAGTACTGGACTGATTCTATCTTCTTTCGTTCACTAGCGTGCAGAAGGCTTAGTAGAAACGAGCAATATTCCAGGACTAGGCCTGACATACATTTGATAGAGGCTGGTTCTAATGTTGTATAATTTCTGAGAATCAAACCAGTAGTTTGGCGTGCTTTCGAGACAATCAGGGTGCAGAGCTCTGACAGATTAAGACTACTAGAATATGATATGCCCAGATCCTTTATAACCCGGGCACATTTAGGTCGCTACCATCTATGCTTAGGTGGGGTCTGGGGTTGTCGCCAATAACCATAACGGAGCACTTGTACAAGAAAGTGAGAGGCGCCATGTGGGACATACTGAGCGAAGGCCTGATGATCCTTGTTTACGAGCTCAAGCACGATGTTGCGATCAACCGGTTTATATCGATAGGCAACTTTCAAATCGTCTGCGTACATAAAGGGCCTTCCATACTGAAAACAATTAGGAACCTCGTTGACAAAGAGGCAAAATAGAAGCGGGCTGAGCACGCTGCCCTGGATAACTCCGCTCCTCACATGCGTGGGTTTGGAGATAACATCAGAAATTTATACCGTTGTGTGCGAGCATTCAAATAGGAAAATATTAAGTTCAGAAGCTTGTTACCTATGCCGAAGGAGGCAAGTTTCAGCAGTAGGAGATCATGGTCAACACGATTAAATGCCTTCGTGAAATCGAAGTAAACGGTGTAAATTGCAAAACCGCTGTCTCTAGATTGTAGCACATGATCAAAGAAAGAGAGCTAGAAAGTGTCACAAGACCTTTTTTCAAGAAAACCATGCTGAGCCGCATTACGTAGGTTATTCTCTCTTAGATGTCGCATCATCTTGTCTTTGATCAAGGTCTTTAAGTTCTTCGAGACTGCTGGTAGTGTATTTATTAGTCTAAGGTCGTCAAATGACCTAGGTCGTTCTTGTTTCGGAATAGGCAGTATGTGCGATTCCTTCCATAAAATAGGGAAAGTTTCACTTTCAAGAGCAAGATTAAATATATTATACAGAAGGGATGAAAATATATCGTTTGCATTCGCCTTTAGAACGCTGACCGGGATTCCATCTGCTCCTGGGCCGTAAGCTAAGTGAAAGCTAAGAGAAAGTTCTAATTTTTTCAGGATTTCCTTATCCAAAGCTTAAATTAACTAACTGATTTTTTGATAAAAACTTTGCACTTTTAACACTCTATCAACTGCTTATACCTGTGGTGCTCGTCCACTTCTACAGGCGTGAACATTAAGAGTCAACGTTTTCAACCGATATAGCCTCGTTATTAGTCAGGTGGATCTGTTATACTAAGAAGTTTTCTCAAGCACGTATAAAGGTCCTTGGTTAAAATTTTGGAAAAAAACATTTGTCGCAGAATATTATTCACCTGATTTTTTCCTAAGTTTGACCAAATTAAAAGCCTCCTAGCAAAAAAATGAGAACGAAAACTCGGCTCGTCGCAAGCTCTCAGCCATTGCACCGAAGCGTTGCTTGGTTGCATCAAGTAGTCACAGCAGTGATATGCATATGCAACAAATCGTTAAAGCTAAACAGCTTGATCTCTGCTTTACAAAAATTGTAATGATTTTTATGTTAAAGTTTGGATCAGTTCTCTATACTGGGGAACTTATTCGACGGTGACATCTCTGCTCTTCCCTCTCAGGATGTCAGTGTCTGGATTCTCTCGTCCATTTGGTTGCCAGTGAAAACATCAGACCGACAGAAACGAAATTATAATTTTTCTTTTAAAAAATGTTTCCCGGGACAGACGACCCATTGACGTTGCCGTAGACTTCCTGTACTCGTGCGGTTTCAACTACAAAATAGCGGAAGCCAAACGCCTCTCCTCACGTAGCAAAAATCCACCTATATTAGTCACCCTTTTTTCACCAATCGAAGTGGACTCCATTTTTGCACAACGAGGTCGCATTTCTCGTTATCTAGAGGTTGCAAAATGTTTCCTTTGTCGGGATCTTACACCGATGGAGCGAAGGAATGTGTCTCCCCTCTTGCATAGGTCTTCGGCCTCTCAATCCATTATCCATAAGTCTGGTCATGGCTATGCAAACCATAACGAGACGGTACAGCAATCTACTACAGTGCCCGGTTCAAAAACCTCCTTAACTTCAACTCCCGCTCTTCTTTTAACGAATCCATTAACGCCTTCTTCCTCACGAATAGGAATTTCCAAACGCAGCAGCTATCAGCCATGTCGTAAGCCCACCTTTTAATGTCAGTAACTCCGTCTAAAGTGCCAAGACCGACTGCTTCTCCGTTTCAACGTAGTTTTCCTTGTATTCCTACTGTTGACTTAGTCAACAAAACTGGGTCAAGTCCACCTCGTTCCCATTCCACGCTATCCACCCCGGTCACAGCTGTCCAATCTATTAAACTTATCAATAACCTGGGCAAGTCAAAGTATGCTCCAAACTTAAGTTCCAAAAGAAAAATGTTATTAAAGTTTGGGAAACCTGCTAACCTCCAGCATCTACCATACATACCCAAAATTTCCTTAGCAATTATCCCAACCAATCAACTTCTCAGGCTCCCCCATTATTTGAACACTACCCCTTACGGTACCAGTTTTCCAAAACAATTTGTTCCATTTTTCAAATCTTATTCTCCCCCATATTATTCCAATATTCCTCAAAAATCCTATTTTAAGGCCTCCTATTTTTCGCTAACGCAGAAAATAGCCTTCCTCTCAATGGATACCACCCAAATATGTTTCTCTACAATAATCCTAATTTAGTTAACAGTAACAGCTTAGCTAATTGTAGACAGCAGCAATTTTTACTTTCCGTCCGCACCTTCCCTCTACAGTTTACTTCCCCACCACCAAGTCTTCCTTTTTTATAAGTAACGATAACCCTAGTTTGGATACTCGAACTACCCTAGATGTCATATTACTTAATGCTAGATCTGTTTTTAAATAAGATGGCCCAACTGAGAGCCATTGCTTTCGAGTTAATGCCCGATGTTTTATGTGTAACTGAATCTTGGACCCATCCCTTAATTTCAGACTCTTTGCTTGTCATAGACCAGTATGATCTCTACCGTCAAGACCGCATCAGCAAGCGTGGTGGTGGTTGTCTTCTCTATATTAAAGCTTCATTTAAGCACTTCCCATTTGATCTAGATGTTACGTCATTCTCTGGTAATTACTGCTTCGCATCCATTATCCTGTCGCCCCGGCAAAAGGCGATTCTCGGAGTATTTACACCGCCTAATTCATCATCCGATGATGATGAAAAACTTTGTGAAATTTTTTTAAATTGATTTCGGAGTCCAATTTTAACATTAAAATAATCGCTGGGGATTTTAATTTTCCTGAAATTGACTGGATTTTCAAACTTTTGTCCACCCAGATTTCAGCCTTTCCTAGATACCATTAATTTTTCTAATTGGTCACAGCTTGTCCGTTCTTCAACGAGAGACAAGCATATTTTTAGATCTGATTTTTCACAAATGACATTGCTCCCCTCTTCGTTGATTTTTAAGCAGGGCCTCTTCCAAAGTGACCATACATTAATTCACTGTTGCTTACCAATTGTCTCATCGAAAAAGGCTAGCGCCGTTCGTACCTATCATAATTTTGACCTCGCAGATATGAGCTTAATTAACAATTTTTTGGACTCATTGGATTGGCAGCATCTCTCCTCCATGAACGATGCAGTAAGTCTTTTCTGACTTAATGTCAGTCGTTTCAAATAACATCCTGGAGTTTGTGCCAACCAAAAATTGTCAAGCCCTACACTTCGGAATCCACCGTCCCCACTTTCTTTTGCCAAGACTAAAGAAATTGAGGAAGCAATTAAAAGATCAATATACTAGTTCGTTATCTGTACATCTAAGGATTGCAGAGATTTTTGAATTAGCCTCTAAGATTCGGCTTGCACGGGACAGACAGAGGGAATCTTGCGCACTCAGCGAGCCAAACTCTGCAAAATCTGTTGCTCAACTGTTCCGCCGTCGATCCTGCTCTAAACGAGGTTATGAAATACCTCCATTACTTAATGAAACTAAGAAATTCGTTCTCGAAGACTCTGAGAAGGCAGAATTGTTTAGTGCATTCTTTGCAAATCATCTTACGATGGAATCTGAACCGGTTCCGACGTTTCAGGCATCCTCATTTAATGTTATCAGCACCATTGATTTCTCCATAGAACTAATTCGTAAGCAAATAATGCGTCTGAAAAAAACTCGCACTCTTCGGGGACTGACGGTATTCCAAACTCAGTTATTAAGAGAGTGCCGAGCTTTCCCCGATTGCTTAGCCATGTATTCTCAGTTTATCTTTTAAACGGATTCTTTCCTGACTCATGGAAGACATCTATTATTCTTCCTGTCTTCAAGTCGGGATCTCGTTCGGACGTAAATAATTATCGAGGCGTTCACAAAACCCCCGGCTCTAGCAAAACTTCTTGAAAAATTATTTTTAATCAAATTCTCGACTTTTGCCTAGAAAATAAGCTCTTAAGCGACTCGCAATATGGTTTTCTACCTGGGAGATCATGCGAAGTGTGTCATTTAGCTTTTCTTAACCTCGTCACTTCCCTTCGTAATGAGCAGCAGTCAGTGGTTGTGATCTACTTTGACCTGAGCAAAGCCTTTGACAAGGTACCGCACAGACGTCTTCTGGTGAAACTGGAAGCCCTCGGCATCCGGCCTCCTCTCCTTGACTTCATTGGTTCCTACTTGTCTAACCGCAGCCAGAAGGTCTTAGTAGGTAATAGCTATTCGAGGCCTCAGCCGATCACGAGTGGCGTTTTTCAAGGCACGGTTCTAGGTCCCCTTCTCTTTATTCTGTACATAAACAAATTTCAGCTTTACTCACAAATTCACAAAAATTTCGTTTACGCTGACGATCTCAAATGAATTTATTCATTTTCAAAGACACTGCTAATAGTTGCGTTGATAAAATCAACACTGATCTACTTATGCTCTCACGTTGGAGCTGTACTTGGCAGATGGAATTTTTCTCCATCCAAGAGCAGTTTCATGTGTTCTGACCCCGCCAAGCTTCCTGGAACCCCAAGTATTTCAAAAATAGTACACTTTTAGAACGATCAACCATAAAAAGACTTAGGTCTAAGTTACACGAATAAGCTAGCATTTATCGCCTCATGCAGATCGAATTTCTGCAAAGGCTGCACAGATATGTGGTTTTATATCACATAATGTCTTCCTTCCGGAAATAAAGTTAAACCTATACCGCATGTTTTGTTCTTCCTATCCTAGAATACTGCTGTCCCCTCTTTGGGTTGATGAACGACTCTGACCGCAGTAAGATTGAAAAAAAGTTCAGGGGTTTTTACTCGAAGACTATTTTTCTCTTCCTGGATCCAGTATCTCTTATACGGATAGATGCCAGTTAGCAAACATTAAATTTCTGTGGGTTAGAAGACTCGAAGCCGGTCTCTGCTTCCTGTTTCGCGTTAACTCTAGCCCAAATCTCCCACGAATTAACGCTCTCACTCCGGTAGATCGACCCTATGCCACTCGTAATTCCTCCATGATCATTTCATCACCCCTTAGCTCCACAACTAACCGGTCTCAGTTTTTTGCCTCCAAATATGCTTTTATATGGAATAATCTTCCACTGCAAATTAGGTTGTCGTCTACATTAGCTATTTTCAAAACCAAATTACGCAAACATTTAACTTCGGAAGATATAAAGTCCTTATTGTCTGTTTCCTTCCCAAACTCGCAACTTTTTGGATTTTGAAAATGGGTTCCTGGTATTTGAGGCAGCTCCCTTGATATTATATTGGTCTCTTATTATATTTCCATCATCCTCTGCAGAGTCAATCTTTGCATTCACTTTTTCTTCCCCTCCTTTTAAACTAGCATTGCCAACTCTTGACATCCTTGATACTTTCTTCTGAATTTGCAACCCTGACGATAGTCTCCAGGTTCTGTTGATGATCGAGATGGGTTCTGATGGTTTCACCTCTTTGGTGATGGACTATTTAGTCAGCAAGGTCGCATCTCGATGATGATCTCGTGACCTCGACTGTCCCCTCTTCGTTTCGACCATGTATTTTACGATGAGTTCGTACTCTCTCACCTCCACTGGTGATTATAAACGATATCTCTGACTGCTATATTATCTCTCACCCGACAATGAGCATTCCGAACCCTCATACGTTGTCAGCAACATTACAATACTATCCCATTGCATTTAGCTATTAATTTTTTAGTGAAGCAGTTTTTTTCTCCTATTTTTTTTAAATTGGCGGCTCGCCGAACTCCGCCTCCGATTTAACCCTAGGAGTTTTTTTTACTGCTTCTTTTCCAGTTCACCGTATTTGCCGAAGATTATTGACTTTTGTTTTAAAAATTGCAAATCGTTTTGAATCGGATTTATTTACCATACTACTCATTTCTGCTGGTCATATGGATGCTCACATAGTGCAGCAATTATCGACTTTGTATTTAATTAAACCACGGTACTTAGTTTGATTTGATGGGGCCCTCTGGGCCTTAAATATACAATTTATTTATTTAAGATTGACGAAAACGCCGAATGGCTATGGTCACGTCCCAGAGGGTAAAAGTTATGGTTTCGAGGATGTTACCGGTCCAAACCCGGATGTTAGGAAAGGGGCGACAGTATTTTCACTAAAAGTTCTAGACAAGAAAGCATTGAAGCTATCAGCAGTCAACTAAGCGTCACCTATTGGGTTTCCTAAGGCGTCTCGAAGTACGGGGTGCTGCGTTTTTCTCCGCGCTTTTACTGTGCGCGAAAAGAGCTTCGCAACATTTAACGAAGGATTTTCGGCAAAGTTAACCTCATCGGCTTGTCGTTTTTCGTCAGACATCCTCTTGGCCTCTTTAAAGATTTGTTGGATCAAGGGCAGGACGAAAATAACGTTTCGTAGATGAAAACGACGGGAGAGTCCACGCAGTCTACGGCGGAATGATAAAGGGAGGTAGACTTCATCGTTGACATTAATTATTTTCTTACGGGGTACGAAACGAGAAATGAGTGGACCTAGAACTTTGTAAAAACTATAAGTACAAACATTCACATCCGAACATACAAAAAAGTTAGTCCAGTCGTGGGAATTTAGGTGTGTTAGCAATTCCCTCATATTTAGTGATCTGAAATCACGGAAAAAGCTATATTTTTCCGAAAACGTTTCAGCAGCCTCTTGTTCTAGTGTAGAAAGAACTATAGTATGATCAGAATTCCCAATTGGATTTCAAGGTGACACTGATAATGGCTGACAAACTCTCCAAAATATTAAATCAAGAATGTTTGATCCTTGGGTGGGAAAATCAACTACCTGGTCCTACATGCCTATATCTATGGCCTCAAGTAGGTCTTCGAACTTTGCAGGACCGGAAGTTGGCAACCAGTGAATTTCAGGAAGGTTGAAGTCACCTGCAATCAAGCAGTACTTCAGATTTAAGTCAGCTGCAGCGTGAAATGCCTGCGAGAGACAAAGATCGTAATCCTCGCTGGCATTGGGTGGGCAATAGACACTACCAACGAGTAAAGAGTAGTTATCTTTTAGAACTACTCCAAGCCAACAGCTCTCTTCTACCGTGGTAAATTGGTGATAGTCCAACGGAAGAAATGTATGTGGTTGCCTAACATAGATACAGCTTCCTCCGCCAAGGCCCTCGTGTCGATCATTCCGAATGTAAGCGTAGCCTAGAATAGAGAGTTCAGAGTCGGATACACAGGGTGTTGCCCATGTCTCTGTAACTATTACAATGTCAGGGCAGTGGATGAAAACCAGAGTCTGGAGCAAAGGCATCTTATTAAGCAGAGATCTGGCATTGAGGACGATTAGCTTTGTTCTTTTGTTCATATCTTTGCTTGAGGTAGGCTGCAATTAAATTAAATTTAAAAAAGCAGCTGATTTTTCGTGGCAACCTAGGAGATATTTTTGACCACATTCCAGGGTTTGTTTTAACGGTTTAAAAATAAACTCTATGCAAAGGCATTATACTGCACAATATACGAATTACCCAATGTGATGCACTGTCAGCAGACAAAAAGTAGGCAACTCAAAAGGGAGTAACAACCGATAATTCTAAAAGAATAGGCTGGTGCCTTGGGAAGTTTTTTGTTAAAAATGATGCTCTAAGACAAATCGTTTTATATAATATCTCCCACCTTTCTTTGAATTTTGACACCAACCACCTTGACATTGAGGGCACATTTTTCAAACGTTACGTAAGGGTCGCTAGTGAGGGTTACCCATTAACCCTAGCTACTAGCTACCCGGCACGTCCACAGGTGGTGGATAGTCGAATGGCCTTCAGTGAAGGTTAG
>WEDG01005295.1:0-101520 GCA_017591395.1 Schistocephalus solidus
GATAGTGGATCTAGACGCTCGAACTACACGTGTAGTTTGACACCATTATTTTAAAACACTCATGCTCTGTAGGCAATGGAACAACTGATATTTGAACCCTTACAGTCCGGGCAAGAAAATGTCACGAATTTGCATCTCCGAAATTTTTAGAGAGTATTTGGTAAATTTAGATGGTGGGAGAAAGGATTATCGTGTAACCTGCCTCGCAAGCTTAGTCCCCTCAAAAGTGGTCATAGACTTCGACCGACCGTTGTATTTCAGATGGGGGTTTTCACAACATACCGCTCAAGTGAATGATAAGACTAATATATGCCTAAACTGATGGGGCAGAATACATTGTCTTCTTCGGACTTAGTCAAATCAACAATGCTGACAAAGACAAGGGCATTGCTAGATCTGCCTGTACTAATAAACAGCCGCTGCAGTGCAGCTGCTGTCCGGAGCTCGAGAATGAACCCTGCTGCAGAGCCGGACGAGTGAGTTTTCGTTAGTGCTCGGTGAGCATTAACGAACGCATACCCGGATGGCGGTTCAGCCTCACCTAATTTCAAGCCCATTTACTTCGATACATGCCAATGAACACCTCTGGTCGGATATTAACCTGTTTTGATTTCGTTATTAATGATGGTCATTATAGGTAACTATTTTGACATGCTATTTTTGCAGAGGACCTGCCATGCGTAATCTTGCTATTACAGGCAGTATAAGATGGAAAAAATAGCAATTTGGTGAAACAGACAGTATGAGTGAGAGAAAATGTACCACTACTCTATATATTACATGTGCGTGACTTAAGATGTAATTAATAATAGCTTAGAATCGATATATTCACTCCTTTTAGTGTGAAAATGTTTGTGAACTGATCCAGATCAAAAAGTCTATAAGGCAAGATTTTATGGCGGCAAAGGCTTAGTCCCCGCAACTTCCATAAACATCGCGAAAGGAGTAGTCAATAAGACAGCTGTTCAGTCAGTATACATTTCTGGGTTAAAGAAGGCTTTCATAAGAAATATAATAGGTTGGTAGGCAATAAATGTAAGTACGTTTAAAATTGTATCTTACATCTCATAATAGGGTGGATCGGATTTACTTTCCAAACTGCAGGTACAGCAGCTAACTAATCGTTGCCTGACTGAAAAACAACCATGCTCTATAAATCTCGCGCCAAATGCAAACAGAGGGTTTTTAAATTACATGATTATCTCACCTCGGCGTGCTTAGTTTCTGTAACATAGTCGCATCTGTGGACTCGCAGACTTTTGACTCCCAGTAACTACTAGCGACAGCAAATATGACACTGGCAAGGGATTTTATCCGACAAAAGCAAAAAGTATAATTTTATTATGCTCTCCCCATTACGACTGAGAATATTTAACCTACTATTCAAAGCAGCGAAACATATTTCGCAAAAATTATTCCCAATGAGCCGGTAGTTACTTAACCACAGCAATTTTACTGAATATACTACAATTTTTCCCTTTCCCCGGATTAACCTTACGCTGGTATTATAAGCTGCTAAAACTATACACTGTTAGAGTGGATAATAACGACTGGATACATCTTGTTGTTTACAAAAAGAACCAGCTGGATTTACGAAGCAATATCAAGTAATAGCATTTGCCAATAACGACTGTTTTGAAAAAGTTCATTTGAAAATCACACCGGCGGTTAGGGTACGAAGCCCTCGTATATGATACTAAAATGGCAGAAAATACGAATGGAATTTCTTTGAAGTTAAGTTTTTCATGGCAGTTGAAGCCACTCAATGTGATATGATGAACATGGAGCAATATGAATGTTTACATACACCGTACAGGGAAAGTCAGGCGTTATATCAGATCCTTCGGTTGTCCTACACCTCTGGCGCGCTGTCCCTGTTTCCTCTGCGACAAAAACTCATGCAAGACCGCTTCGAATCTTCGTTAACATCCAAATTGTAATTAAGAACGCCAAGCTTTTCCAGTCTTTGACGGTTTCTGTATGTCAACTCATCCAAATTTAATGAACCTAAGGAAAGGGTGATCTAACCATATCATCTTTTAAAAATACCTCGGATGCCTATACGGTAATTGCAAAAAGGATGAACTATTGTCGATTTTGCACTGACTCATTGGAGCGTCTCCGGATAACTGGTGCAAGATGGTGGCTCTTTAGGGGTCTTCGTGGGAACTTTTGAATCAGAGTGACTCCTTTTAAAGATCGGTCGCACAGGTCTAAGAGGTTGGAGTTCGACCCATCCATTACGAAAACCATAGGCTGCCTGACAATACCCTTTGGAGGAAATTTTGGCCTGGATATCTTCATAGGTCTGTGCGAGCTTTCATAAGGAAGCGCTTTTGATTGGCGCAAACACTGATCGAGGGTCAAAAACCCTGAACATCGGGTTCCGGAAGGATTTCTAAGGCTGTAATGCGCCGTTTTTCAGCAACAAGTTCTGCCTTTAAGTCGTTTTATTTGCGAAATAATCGCTTGAGAGTCGCCAACCAATAATAAGGACTCATTCGGGAAATCCTTTTGTGTCACTTTTGACTCTATATTCACTTTCATAGGAGAGGTTTTGCGTTCTTGTATCGGCTGCGTCTGTAGACATACACTATGTTTTCTAGGACTTTTAGTGTTCCTATCGGGTAAATTTTCTAGTTCGGGGGAAGGAGGTTGCGGCTCAGATTCAAAAACTCTGCATTGTTGATAACTTTTGAGTTTTTCGGCCGCAAGTTCTTCAGCTATTTTCTTCCGCTCAATTTCAATCCTTTCAAGCTCTAATTTGTCCTCCTTCTCTCTTCGCTGTTTTTCCTCTTTTTCCCGTCTCTTTCTTTCAGCAATTTGCTCCTCCAATTCTTTTCTGTATCTGTCATTCGCTTCTTTTTGGGCCTGCGTGAGAGGTTGACCAAAGACCCCATTACCACCACGAGCAAAATGTCGGAACAGTTCCAGGCACAGAAACAACCCCTGGGTTTGACTATATATCTCGGTGGACAGATTCTTCCATCTTTGTTGATGCGTCTGCTATTTCATTCGTAAGCTTTTTGTCCAAACTGGTCATACAATGACATTTCATTCTCTTTTTTGCGGTCTTCTTCCAGCTCAAGTTGACGTTGTTCATTCTTTCTTCGCTTGTCATCCTCTATTTGTTTTTGTAGTTCGAGTGCATATGCATTCATGTTTTGTTTATTTTGCTCAATCCTTCTTTCAAAGTTCTTTTTCATTTGATCCTACAACTGTCGAATTGTTAAATAGGTCATTGTCGTCTAAAATATTTTACATTACGAGCTTTAAAAACGACTAACCTTTTCCCGTCACTTTAATGGACGATCTCCCCTGAAGAGCTCGTGTGTCCGGAAAAGGTGGTAGTACTGGTGCCGCTGGGTAACGTTCACCTCCTCTTAGCATAGAAAGCAGTGCCTCTAGCTCTTGAAGTTTCCTCTCCGCTTCATCAACTAAACCAACAGAATTCACTGACTGCGTTTGATAAACCACTGGCGCAAACCGCTCGTTATAATTAGTTGGGTTGAGCTGCATCAGATGAGGATGCCTCTGGCCCGAATTTTCCATTAGATAGAAACTTTGTCCAGGCGCATTAATGTCCGATTTATCGTGTCTGTTGTATGCGTTAGACTGCAAACGACTTCCTTCGTAGTTCAGCGATTTAATTTCCTCGATTGAATTTTGGAGTACATTGATCTTATCAAAGATAAGCTTTTCAATACCTCCAGGTTGAGAGGGTTTTCGCAACTTTGTTTACATGTTCCAGCGCTTCTCGGTTGGAGTGCGTCTCATCCAGGAGTGTCGTGCATGCTGACCATGGTCAGATTGTCTTTTTATCCGCAAATCTATTTCGAAATCTATCTTCCTCTTCTTTAAATTTTTGGTAATCTAGATTTAACTGTCTCTTCTTCCGTTCTTTTTCGGCACTATTATTTCGGAATTGAAGAAAATGGAAATTTTCGTTGTTCGACGATTCAATATTGCTTTTTCGCAAGTGCAGTCATTAAAAAACCTTAAATACGACAGTCCTACGAACATATAAATAAAGATAAGCGACTGTGCTAAAGGGAATCGAAGTGCTCTTTGAAGCAAGGCCGACGGACAAAGATTATCCAGTAAAAGGGGAAGATCGCCGGTCAGTGAAGTTCAATTGAAGATCAAATACCACGGTTGGTAATATAAACAATTTTGGACAATGTAAACAAAGTTGTCTGCGTTCGGATAATTAGGGTTATATTTGCATAATAACAAGAGAGCATAAAAAACATGTATGAGTGTTCATAGGAATATGCAGTCGCAGAAGTTATATAAGCCTCCAAGGATTTCTCGTAGTTCCCACAGAGGCAGGATTATCGATTTACGAGTTCACTATGGAAACGTGATTATATACATTCTTACAATTCTTCTGCAAATATCCAGTGCTATTCTAGAGCAGATTGAATAGTTAGGGAACTACCAGAAATGAGCCGTTCAATCATAGACCAGGCATCTAAAATACACAACCCCGTGTTTTGAACCCGTGACCTCTTGTAACATCGAGCAACCGCGCTACTGACTGCATGACATGAGTGACATCGGCCCACGACCTATCAAATTAATCTTTTTAGCAGTGGAACAGCAAAATGAGAATGAGTTGTAATACACTGACAGTCTCTCTGCGAAAAATACCCGTAAGACTGCATGGCGATTGCCACAACAGGCAATCAGCCCCGCTTTACTGGCATCAGTCACAGTCAACAAGTACGTGCCAAAAACCCGCATTACAGGGATTTGGTTTGCGTGATCTGTTGTTATGTCGATTAATGCATAAAATGCAACACAAGCGCCCGGCTTTGTGGGTGTTGAAAGAAATTGTATAATTACGGAACATCAATTGAGAACAAATTTAAATTCATTAACAGTCCCTTGTGAAAATGCCGATGAAATCATTCGACTACAGGGTTATTATTAACAGTGGAATCCAGTAGCCACAAAAAGGGAAATAGGACTAGAGTACTAAAATTAGACACTGATAACCCTGCAAAAAATGAGACGGATTCCAAAGCAGCCCATCGTTGTGTCGGTTGTAAGGACCTTAATCAGCGAGTTCAGATACTCGAAGAGAAGCAAGGCCTACTGACTGATATAATTGTGGCTATTATAGGGACAGTAAAAGAAAATCACTTCATATTCCGTAAACTCCCAACCGAAAAACGACTACTCTCGTAAAGGAGGCATAATTGTTGAAACTCAAAAATCACCCAGGAAAAGAATGCCAGTTACGTCTCCAGGGGAAACTCCAGACAAACCACTTCCACTGAATAACAAGGTAGTCGATGTTAATGCAACAAACGATGCGTGAAGTTTTATTACCTAGCATGGCAACTAAACCTTCCAAATCATCGAACACTACTGGAGGAATATCCAGAATGATCCATAAAAACCTATTCGAAACCACAAGAACGGCTTGCCATTAATTCTGGAAGGGGATGTCCTCACTCCATTCAATCACAAGCGACAACTCAGTAAGGGAGGTCATTCCAACAGCCAGTTTATGGAAGCGAACCTGGCAGCTCGTGTACAGAACTTTGCAACTAGGAAGTTTCACAGGCCTAAACCAGTACGTCATCCAAAAATGTTAACACTCACGCATTTCAGCGTAGTCTATCAGAAAATGATTCATTCTGATGTCAAAGCACCGTCAGCTAATAAGAGCATCAATTTACGAAGCAAGCACTACTGACCACAAAAAGAAAATGTCATTAAATGGGTTGCCAGTGAACTACTTCAATGCAACAAGGAAAAACGGATAGGCGTCGAACTTTGCAAGGACGAAGAAAAGGCTGAGCATCTATCTGAGTTCTTTTCAGTCGGTTTTTACGAGAGAAAGTCAATCTAACTCGCTGATAACTATAGTGCGGAAGAGGTCCTGACAATTGACTCAGTGGTCATAACAGAACCTATTGTTCTGCAGGAACTACTGAAGCTGGACGAAACCAAATCGCCAGGTCCTGATGTAATACCGGCAAAGTTGTTGAAGGAGTTGGCCGTAGAGTTGGCAGAACCCTTGTGTCTACTCTTCCAAGCCTCCCTCGCTGCAGGCAAATTGCCACACAATTGGAAGACCGCGCGGATTTCCCAATACATAAAAAGTGGCAGCCGTAAGCCTGCAACAACTACAGGCCGGTAAGTCTCACCTCCATATGTTGCAAGATTATGGAGCGAATAATCAAACGTGAACTGATGTAGTTTCTGGAGCGGCATCATCTTCTCTGAAGCGCAGCATGGATTCCGCAGAGGAAGGTCCTGTTTAACTAATTTTGCTCTACTGTCTGGAACGATGGACCGAGCGGTCGATGAAGGAAATGTAGTGCACGCAGTGTACATAGACTTCAAGAAGGCCTTTTGATAGCGTGTCTCACCAACGTCTCCTATACAACTCAACCGTATTGGGGTAAAAGGCAAGCTTTGAAGTGGATCGAAAACTTCTTTGATTGGGCGATCTCAGATTGTCCGTCTTGGCGATCAACAATCGGCGGAGGTGGCGGTTGAGAGTGGGTCTGTCAGGGCTCCGTCCTGGGCCCTATCCTCTCCTCTTATATACATTGATGATTGCGTAAGTGGCTTGACTGTGACACCGCCATGTTTGCTGACGATATAAAGCTTTGGAAGGTCATCCACAACGCAGATGATGAAGAAAAATCTACAGGCGAATCTTGCATCGACTCGAGGAATGGTCGCACAACTGGCTCCTCTCTATTCAATGCTACCAAGTGCAATATTCTGCGATTTCGGCAGAACCAGCTCAGGGCACCAGAGAATTTATTATCTGACGACACACCGCTACCAGAGGTAGAGGCGCAGAAAGATTCAGGAGTATGGATCACGCCCACACCGAAGCCATCGTTCCACTTCGCCCGTAAAGTAGC
This sequence comes from Schistocephalus solidus, assembly GCA_017591395.1. Classification (NCBI taxonomy): domain Eukaryota; kingdom Metazoa; phylum Platyhelminthes; class Cestoda; order Diphyllobothriidea; family Diphyllobothriidae; genus Schistocephalus; species Schistocephalus solidus. The sequence continues at coordinate 6,894 of WEDG01005295.1, forward strand.
AAAATCTGCCACGCGTCAAGTTTGCATCTAATTGCCGAGCGTTTGCAAAGTTCGACAAAGAGTGCTTTTAATAAGGTCTTCGGATGTTCTGTGCACCACAATTGAATTTGCCATACAAGCTTGGAGACCGTGGTCTGCCAAAGACCACAAACCCTTTGAGAAGGTCCAAAGACGCGCAACCAAGCTTGTTCAAGGTCAAAGCTGCCTGCCTTTACGAGACACGATTGTCTCATCTTTGATCTGTTTCCTCTGGACTCATAGACAGCTACGCGGCGACTTAATATGAGCTTTCCTTCGAATGCTGCGGCTTCAGGGGATTGTTGCCTTGCATCTGGCGACTTCTTTGAGCTGGCCACTCACCACTACTTTGCGAGGGCATCCCATTAAACTACGAGTGACAGGTGCAAGACTCGACACAAGAAGGTTCTATTTCTCCAACTGAGTGATTAAGGCCTGGAATGCTCTGCCAGCCGACATAATCATGTCCCCATCCGTTGACACTTTTAAGCGGAAGTTTGACCAGTACAGCCATAAGTACCACCACGACATCCGAACCTAACACATTTCCTGAAACATATTCCCATCCACAATTTTTCGCGTCATATAACATACTACTCCCTATTTTTGAGTAACATTATTTTATAATTGTTTGTCCGATGCCCTGCAGTGTGTCCGTGAGATAACCCTTTGGCCAACGTCCATTATATGTCAGCCTTTTTAATTTTACAGTGTCACTGACATCAATAGGAGCTCAAAGGCTTCGCCTATATTTCCTTTAATAAAACTGAACTGAACTGGATCAGAAAGAGTAGAACAGAACCTGAATCTGTTCCGAAGACTCTGAAGCCGGTCTCTGCTCCTGTTTCGCGTTAACTCTAGCCCAAATCTTCCACGAATTAACGCTCTTACACCGGTATATCGACCCTATGCCACCTGTAATTCTCCATGATCATTTCACCGCCCCCTTAGCTCCACACAACTAACCGGTCTCAGCTTTTGCCTCCCAAATATGCTTTCATCTGGAATAATCTTCCACTGCAAATTAGGGTTGTCTTCCACATTAGCTATTTTCAAAACAAAATTACGCAAATATTTAACTTCGGAAGATATAAAGTCCTTATTGTCTGTTTCCTTCCCTAACTCGCAACTTTGGATTTCAAAAAGGGTTCTCCTGGTATTTGAGGCAGCTCCTTGATATTATAATGGTCTCTTAATATATGTCCATCATCCTCTGCAGAGTCAATCTTATATTGGTCTCTTATTACATGTCCATAATCCCTCTGCAGAGTCAATCTTTGCACTTTAGCTTTTGCCCCTCCTTTTTAAACTAGCATCGCCAAGTCTTGACAACCTTGGTACTTTCCTCCGCTTTTGCAACCCCCGACGATGGTCTCCAGGTTCAGCTGAGGATCAAGGCGGGTTCTGATGGTTTTGCCTCTTTGATTGGTGGACTATGCAGTCGGCAAGGTCGCATCTCGATGATGATCTCATGACCTCTACCGTCCCCTCTTCGTTTTGACCCTGGTGTCCACGATGAGTTCGTCCTCTCACCTCCACTGGTGGTTACAAACAGTAGCTCTGGATCGCTATATTATCTCTCACACGACAAGGAGCGTTCCGAACTCTCATACGTTGTCAGAAACATCACAGCACTATCCCATTGCATCTAGCTATTAATTTTTAGTGAAGCAGTTTTTTTCTCCTATTTTTTTAAATTGGCGGCTTGCTGAACTCCGCCTCCGATTTAACCGTAGGAGTATTTTTACCGCTTCTTTTCTAGTTCACCGTTTATGTTTAAAAGATTGTTGACTATTGTTTTTAAAAATGGCAAATCGTTCTGAATCGGATATGCCTACCATATTGGTCATTTCTGCTGTTAATATGGCTGCTCACATAGTGCAGCAATTATCCACTTTGTATTTATTTATACCGCGATACTACGTTTGAAATGACGGGGCTCTCTGGGCCTTAAATATACAATTTATTTATTATTTATTTATTTATTTAAGATACTCAAATGCCGTCCTTCAAGAGGGAGAGAGGTAAATATTCTAAAGGACTTGGGTATATGGATAACACCAACTCTCAAACCATCGTCACACTGTGCGAATATCGCAAAGAAAGCTATGTGTATCTTAGGTGCAATCAGAAGGTCCTTCGTTAATTTTGACGGAGAGCTTTTTGGGCGCGTGTTTGGAACATTTATCCGGCCGGTGTTGAATATTGCGTTCAGGCGTGGCGCCCTTGGACGAAACATGACTACGCTCTGCTGGAGAAAGTTCAACGGAGGGCAAACGAAACTAGTCAGCGGATTGGAATGCCTACCCTATGAGGGCCGCCTAGAAAGACTTAAAATTTTTCCTCTCTCTTATAGGCAATACAGAGGGATATGATCTTAGTCTTCAAACTGGTCAGAGGAGTTGATTGTGCTCTTCAGATGGCCAACTTTTTTTGAATTGGCAAAACATGACAAGTCTCCGAGGTCACCAATACAAACTGAAAAAGAAATCACGCCAAACTTGGAAGTGCGGGCCAACTTCTTTTCCCAACGGGTGATTGACGAATGGAACAAACTGCCAGCCTCAGTTGTTCAGGCTGAAAGCGTTGAAATGTTTAAAAGAAGACTTGATGCATTTTTACTTGATGAACATATATTTAGTCGACAGCAATGATTGATATACTAAAAACGACTATTGCCATGTAACATTTGCTTTGTTTTTGCTAGCGTCTATCTGTAAATAGGGTTTTCAAAAGGCTCTGCCTATCTCCCTTATATATACTGAATTATACTGATTCTTAACCGTGCACAAAGCCTTCCGTCTGGGGAAAGCGAATCATTCTCATGAACTTTCATCACCACGGCCGTTTAAAATCATTCTCAAAAATGACGCACTGGCCTCAGGCCTTCTAGAACGGATCAAGGCTCTCCGTGACTCATATAAATGTTGGCGAGTTTGTAAAGCCAAAGAAGAAAAGGTCTAAGAAGAACAAGTCGTGCAGATATTTGGCTCCAGCCTGCCCAACACCTGGTTCATCTGGACCTATCAGGCAAAGAGAACTGGTTACCAGTTCTCACTCAGCTGAAAGATCTGAGTTACAAATGGGCCCTCGATTGAGTTGAAAACAGAATATAGTCATTAAAGGTGTCCCGGAGTCAGCTTCAATTATTCCAAAGGAGTGAGTTAAACATGACATGGAACTCCTTCAATTGTATGCAAAAAAACGCTGCTAACGGACGGCGAGTCCATTCACATTCTCCAGACATATAGATTAGGGAAGGCTCTGTCAACACCCGATTCAAATCCTCGACCAAGACCTCTTATCATCATCTTGGAAAACGAAGCACAGGCACAGCTCCTGCTACAGAGAAAATCAACTCTGCAGGGTCCGCATTCTGAAGTGTTTTTTCAACCGGAATATGGGCTGAAAGAGGGAATGAAAATGCGACAGCTAATAATTGAACTGAAAACACGAAAGACCAATGGCGAGGCAAATCTCACAATAAGGGATGGACAGATAGTTCAAGTGAAAAGAGCATTTCTTTTGGCCGAAGGCAGTCACCCTGACAGCCTAACTGTCCCGTTTCAGAAACCAAAACGTGCCCGCTTAAACTAATCGTCCTCAATGCCAGATCTCTGCTTAATAAGATGCCTTTGCTCCAGACTCTGGTTTTCATCCACCTCCCCGACATTGTAATAGTTACAGAGACATGGGCAACACCCTGTGTATCCGACTCCGAACTCTCTATTCTAGGCTACGCTTACATTCGAAATGATCGACACGAGGGCCGTGGCGGAGGAAGCTGTATCTATGTTAGGCAACCACTTACATTTTTTCCATTGAAAAATCGCCAATTTACCGCGGTAGAGGAGATTTGTTGGCTCCGAATAGTTCTAAAAGATAACTACTCTTTACTCGTTGGTAGTGTTTATCGCCTACCCAATGCCAGCGAGGATTACGATATTTGTCTCTCGCTGGCATTTCACGCCACAGATGACTTAAATCTGAAGTACTGCTTGATTGCAGGTGACTTCAAACTTCCTGAAGTTCACTGGTTTCCAACTTCCGGTCCTGCAAAGTTCGAAGACCTACTTGAGGCCATAGATATAGGCATGTGGGACCAGGTAGTTGATTTTCCCTCCTGAGGATCAAACATAGATGATCTTATTTTTGTATAGTTTGTCAGCCATTGTCACTGTCACCTTTAGATCCACTTGGGAATTCTGATCATACTATTGTTCTTTCTACACTAGAACTAGAGGCTGCCGAAACGTTTTCCAAAACATATAGCTTTTTCCGTGATTTCAGATCAGCAAATATAAGGGAATTGCTAACACACCTAAATTCCCAATGACTGGACTAACTTCTTTGTATGTTCGGATGTGAATGGTTGAACTGATAAATTCTACCGAATTCTAGGTACACTCATTTCTCGTTTTGTTCCCCGTAAGAAAATAATTAATGTCAAGGATGAAGTCTACCCTTTATCCTTTATCATTCCGCCGAAGACTTTTAGACTCTCCCGTCGTTTTCATCTACAAAACGACACCTCCGTCCTGCCCTTGATCCAACTAATCTTCGAGGAGGCTAAGAGGCTGTCTGACGAAAAACGACAAGCCGATGAGGTTAACTTTGCTGAAAACCCTTCGTTAAATGTTGCGAAGCACTTTTCGCGCACATTAAAAGCGCAGAGAAAAACGCAGCACCCCGTACTTCGAGATGCCTTAGAAACCCAATAGCCGACGATAAGTTGACAGCTGATATGCTTTCAATGCTTCTCTTTGTCATGAACGTTTAGTGAACATACTCGTCGCCCCATTTCCAACATCCGGATTGGACCGGTAACGTCTTCGAAACCATAACTTTACCCTCTGGACGTGACCGTGCCATTCGGCGTTTTTGTCAATCTTACGTCCAGGACCAGATGGCGTCCCGGTCAGCGTTCTAAAGGCGGATGCAAAACGATATATTTCCGTCCCTTCTGTATAAGATATTTAATCTTTGCTCTTGGAAAGTGAAACTTTCCCCATTTTTGAAGCGAATCGCACATACTGGCCGTCTATCTCGAAACATCGCCGACTGCATTTACGGGCATCATTTGACGACTTTAGACCAATAAATACACTCGCCAGCAGTCTCGAAGCCAGCTTGAGACCCGCGATCAAAAGACAAAGATGATGCGTCACTCGCAGAATGAAAATACCCACGTAATGCAGCTCAGCATGGTTATCTTCGAAAAAGGTCTTGCAGGACACTTGCCAGCTCTCTTTCTTTGATCATGTGCTACAATCTAGAGACAGCGGTTTGCTCGCACTTGCTAACCCTCGCTTTTACTTGATTTCACTCAAGGCTTTTGATCGTGTTGACCATGATCTCCTACCGCTGAAACTTGCCTCCTTCGGCATAGGTAACAAGCTTCTGAACTTAATATTTTCCCATTTTGAATGCCGCGCACAACGGGTTAAAATTTCTGATGTTATCTCCAACCCCACGCATGTGAGGAGCGGAGTTATTCAGGGCAGCGTGTCGGCCCGCTTCTATTTTGCCTCTCTTTGTCAAACGACGCTCCCTTGATTGTTTTCAGTATGGTAGGCTCTTTGCGTACGCCGACGATTTAAAAGAGTTGCCTATCGATATAAAACCGCTGATCGCGCATCGTGCTTTGAGCTCTTACGGATCTTTCAGGCTCTTCGCTCAGTGGTGTCGCACATGGCGCCTCTCACTTTTCTGCAAAGCGTGCTCCGTTATGGTTATTGGCGACAACCATCAGCCCCACTCTGAAGTATGGACGGTCACGATCTGAAACGCCCGAGCGTAAAGATCGGGCATTTCATACTCTAGTAGTTTTAATCTGTCAGAGCACTGCGCCCTGATTGTCTCCGGAAAGCACGCTAAAACTACTGGGTTTATTCTCAGAATTTTTAAAACCGTCAAACATTAGAATCAGCCTCTATAAAATGTATGTCAGGCCTAGTCTGGAATACTGCTCGTTTCTATTTAGTCTCCTGCACGCTAGTGAACGATAGAAGATAGAATCAGTCCAGCACTTCTTACAAAAAGAGTTTCTTTATTCAGATCACCGAAACCTGTCCTACCAACAACGCTGTGAGCTTACAAAGCCTTGACCCACTGTGGCTTCGCAGATTACAGAAGGGACTATTTTTACTGTTTAAACTACTAAACAGTCGTACATTTAACCCCGTTACATCTCTGATGCACCTCCAACACTCTCAGCGCACCAGTCATCGAGATGTATTTTTATTTCTTCCTTTGGCGCGCACAGTTGATACCGACAGTTTTTTGGTAAACGCTATAGCAATCTGGAATAAGCTACCTAGAAGTAGCATGATTCAGCAAAGCTATCCCTTGTTTACGCGAACTGTCACTTCGCTTTTCAACATTCAGGACACCTTCCAAAACTTTTGGGTGCCGACTCTGTGGAAGATCTCTTCGTTCTGATGGCGTTCACGGACTCTGAATCCTGTGCCGGTCTTCTGCCGAGGGCACCATTATATAATAATAATAATAGAATTGTATATTTAAGGCCCAGAGGGCCCCATCATCTACAAACATAGCACCATGGTTTACAAATAAATACAGTGGATAATTGCTGCACTATGTGAGCATCCATATGAACAGCAGAAATGAGTAGTATGGCAAACATATCTGACTAAAAAGATTTGCCATTTTTAAAACAAAAGCCATCAATCGTTTGAGTATATACGGGTGAACTCGTAGAAGCAGTGAAAAACTCCTAGGGTTAAATCGGAGGCGGAGTTCGCGAGCCGCCACTATAGAGAAAACTGTCACTAAAAATTAATAGCTAAATGCAATGGATAGTATTGTGATGTTGTTGACCACGTATGAGGGTCTGGACGCTCCTTGTCGGGTAAGAGATAATATAGCAGCCAGAGCTACTGCTTTATAAAACACCAGTAGCGTGTAGAGCTGAACCATCGTAGACAACATGGTCGTGTCTAAACGAAGCGAGGACAGTAGAGGTCATCACGAGATCATAATCGAGATGGCGACCTTGCTGACTGTGCATATTCCATCACCAAAGAGGCGAAACCATCAGAACTCCACTCGATCATCAACAGATCGGAGACACGTCAGCTGCAAATCTGGAGGTAAAGTACTGACGTTGTCAAGAGCTGGCAATGCTAGTTTGCAAGAGGGAAGAAAAGTAAATGCAAAGATTGACTCTGCAGAGGATGATGGCATTATAATGAGAGATTCACATAATATCATGGATCTGCCTCTCAGTAGTAGGAGGACCCTTTTCATGCAAAATGTGAGTTTGGGAAAGGAAACAGACAATAAGGACTATTTAGCATTCTGAAGCAATGTTTGCGTAATTTGGTTTTGAAAAATAGCTAATGTGGTAATTTACGACAACCTAATTTGCAGTGGTAGATTATTCCATATAAATAAATAAATGAATTGTATAGTTAAGGCCCAGAGGGCCCCATCATAACAAACTTAGTACCGTGGTATAAATAAATACAAAATTGATAATTGCCGCATGATGTGAGCATCCATATGAATATATGAAAGCATATTTGGAGGCAAAAAACTGAGACCGGTTAGTTGTCGAGCTAAGGGTGAAACGATCATGGAGGTACCACGAGTGGCATAGGGTCGATCTACCGGAGCGAGCGTTAATTCGTGGGAGATTTGGGCTAGAGTTAACGCGAACCAGGAAGCAGAGACCAGCTTCGAGTCTTCTAACCCACAGAAATTTAATGTTTGCTAACTGGCATCTATCCGTATAAGAGATACTGGATCCAGGAAGAGAAAATAGTCTTCGAGTAAAAACCCTCTGAACATTTTCAATCTTACTGCGGTCAGAGGCGTTCATCAGCCCAAATAGGGGACAGCAGTATTCTAGGATAGGAAGAACAAACATGCGGTATAGGTTTAACTTTATTTCCGGAAGGAAGAAATTATGCGATATAAACCACATATCTGTGCAGCCTTTGCAGAAATTCGATCTGCATGAGGCGATAATGCTAGCTTATTCGTGTAACTTAGACCTAAGTTTTTTATGGTTGATCGTCTAAAAGTGTACTTTTGAAAATACTAGGGTCCAGGAAGCTTTGCGGGCCAAAGTTCCATGAAAACTGCTCTGGATGGAGAAAAATTCCATCTGCCAAGTACAGCTCCAACGTGAGAGCATAAGTAAATCAGTGCTGATTTTGTCAACGCAAATATTAGCAGTGTCTTTAGGAAAACATGAATAAAATGCACTTGAGATCGTCGTAGCGTAAACGAAATTTTTAACTTGTGAGTAAAGTTGAAATTCTGTTAATGTACAGAATGCAGTTGATAGCGTGACCTAGAACGGTGTGCCTTTGAAACGCCACTCGTGATCGGTTGAGGAAGCGTCGAATTAGCTATTACCCACCAAGACCTTCTGGCTGCGGTTAGACGTAAGTGTAACCAATGAAGTCAAGCAAAGGAGAGAGGCCGATGCCGAGGGCTTCGGTTACCGAAGACGTCTGTGCGCACTTACCAAAGGCTTTGCTCAGGTCAGCAGATCATCCACCACTGACTGTTTCTCGTTACGAAGGGAAGTGACGAGGTTAAGAAAGCCAAGTGACACACTCGCATGATCTCCCAGAACCATATTGTGAGTCGCTTAAAAAGCCTATTTTCGCAAGTCGAGTATTTGATTGAAAATAATTTTTCAAGAAGTTTTGCGAGAGCCGCTTGGTGAACGCCTCGATGTATCATTACGCCGAACGATCCCGATCGGAAGACAGGAAGAATAATAGATGTCTTCCATGAGTCAGAAAGAATCCATTTAAAAGATAAACTGATATCATACGCTAATAAATTGTGAGCTCACCTTCAATAACCGAGTTTGGAATACGGCCGTCTCGAAGAGTGCGAGTTTTTCAGACGAATTATTTGCTTACGAACCAGTCTCCAAGGAGAAATCAAAAGTGCTGATAACATTCAATGAGGATGCCTGAAACGTCGGAAATCCTGTTCAGATTCCATCAGATTTGCAAAGAACGTACCAACAGCTCCGCCTTCGTCGTAGGTATTTCAGAACGAAGTTCTTGGTCTTCATTTAGTAATTGAGGAATTTCATAACCTCATGAAGAGGATCACTGCTGGAAACAGTTGAGCAACAGATTCGCGGCGTTTGGCTTCACTGCGCGCGCAAGACTCTGTTCTGTCTGTCGTGCAAGACGAATCTAGAGGCTATTTCAAAAACATCTCTGCGATCCTTAGGTGTACAGATAACGAACTGGCATGTATATTGATCTTTCAATCAAAGCTTTCTTCAATTTCTTTTAGTCGTGGCAAAAGAAAGTGAGGAACGGTTGATTCTGAGACGTAGGTTTGACTATTTTGGTTGGCACAAGCTTCAGATGTTATTTGAAACGACTGACACGAAGCCATGCTGCGTCGTTCATGGAGAGATCTGCGCTAAACCAATTGAGTCGCCACGAATTAAGTCATATATCGCTATGAGTCAGTGCTAATAGGGATAGAACGGCACTAACTTTTCTGACAGGAAACAACGAAGGCAACAGTGAATAAGGTATGGTCACTTTGGAAGAGGCCCCTGCTTAAAATCAACGAAGAGGGAGCAATGTCGTTTGTGAAAATCAATCTAAAATATGCTTTTCTCGCTGAAGAACGGACAAGCTGGGACCACTAGAAAAATTAATCGTATCGAGGAAAGTTGCTGAAATCTGCGGACAAACGTTTGAAATCCAGTCAATTTCAGGAAAATTAAAGTCCCAGTTACTTTAATGTTAAAATCCGACTTCGAAATCAATTTTAAAATTTCATTAAAGTTTGCATCATCATTGATGGAAGAACAGGTGGCTGTAAATACATCCGGAGAATCGCCTTTTGCCTGACGACAGGATAATGGATGAAGCAGTAATCACTAGAGAACGACGTAACATCTAGATCAAACGGGAAGTTTCAAATGAAATGTAATATAGAAGACAACCACCGCCATGCCACAAGGGTCTTGACGGTAGAGATCGTACTGGTCTATGACAAGCAAAGAGTCAATTAAGGGATGGGTCCAAGATTCAGTTACGCATAAAAACATCGGGCATTAGCTCGAAAGCAATGGCTCTCAGTTGCGCCATCTTATGAAAAACAGATCTCAGCATTGGCAATATGACGATCTTAGCGTAGTTCTGAGTATCCAAACCAGGGTTATCGTTACTATGAGCAAACACGTTTATTCCGTGTGTGGGAAAGTAAACCGTCGAGAGGTAGGGTGCTGGCGGAAAGCATGGTTTGCTGTCTTACAATTAGCTAAGCCGTTACTGCTGAACTCCAAAACTACGATTAGGATCAGGGTGGAGGAAACATGACTTTGGGTGGTATCCATTGAGAAGGCTATTCTTCTGCGCTGATGAAAAGAGAGAGGCCTATGATTAGCGTTGAGGAATATTGAATATATGGGGAGAATAAGATGATTCTTTGAAAACCTGACACAAATTCTGGTTTTCGAAAACCTGGTACCGTAAGGGTAGGTTAAAGAATGGCAGCCTGAGAAACATTTGGTTGGAAGATAATTGCGAAGGAAATTTTAAAAGCAGAAGCTATGCTAGGATGTTTCCCAACTTTAATAACATTTGTCTTTTGGAACTCAAGTTTGACATCCTTTTAATTGCCCAGGTTTCTTTGATAAGTTTATTAGATTTCGGACAGTTGAGACTGGAGCAGGATATCGTGGAATGGAACGAGGTGGACTTGACTCCAGTATTGTTGACTGTCAACACAGTAGGAATACAAGGCGCCTACGTTGAAACGGGTACAAACGTCTTGGCACTTTTAGACGGAGTTACTGGCATTAAAGGGCTGACATGGTTGATAGCGTACTGCGTTGGAAATTCGGTATTCGCGAGGAAGAAGGCTTTAGTGGATTCGTTGAATCGAGAGCAGGAGCTGAAGTTAAGGTTTTTGAACCGGGCACCATAGGAGATTGCTGTATCGTCTCATGGTTTGCATAGCCATGACAAGATTCTATGGATAATGGATTGATGAGTAAGACTCCATGTAAGAGGTGAGACACATCCTTCACCATCGGTGTAAGATCCCGACAAAGGAAACATTTTGCATCTTCTAGATGGGAATTGCATCCTGTTGTGTGCAAAAATGGAATCCACCTCGATTGGTGAAAAAAAGGGTGACTACTATAGGTGGATTTTGCTACGTGAGGAGAGCGTTTGGCTTCCGCTATTTGTAGTTGAAACTGCACGAGCATAGAAGTTTATGGCAACGTCAATGGGTCGTCTGTCCTGCAGAAAACATTTTAAAAGAAAATTAGTTTTCTGTTTTGCTCTTTTTCTGGTCTGATGTTTCAGGAAACTAAATGGACGAGAACTACAGACGCTGACATTCCTGAGGGAAGAGCAGAGATGTCACCGTCGAATAAGTTTCCCAGTATAGAGAACTGATCCAAACTTTCTTAACATTAAATCATTACAGTTTTGTAAAGCAGATCAAGTTGCTTAGTTTTAACGATTGGTTGCATATGCACAATACCGTACGTGATTCGATCGATGCAAATCCAAGCAACGCTTCGACGCAATGGCTGAGAGCCTGCGACGAGCCGAGATTTTTCGTTCTCATTTTTGCTAGAGGCTTTTAATTTGGTCAAACTTAGGAAAAGTCAGGCGAATAATAATATTCTGCGACGAAATATTTTTCCAAAATTTAACTACGGACCTTATACGTGCTTGAGAGACTTAGCATAACAGATCCACCTGACTAATAACGAGGCTATATTGGCTGAAAAGCTGCTGGACTATAGGCTGTTTAGCGCCCGTAGAAGTGACATAACCACAGGTATAAGCAGTTGATAGAGTGTTAAAATTGCAAAGTTTTTATCAAAAAATCAGTTAGTAACAAGCTTCGATAGCGAAATTGGAAAAATTAGAACTTTCACTTAGCTTTCAAAACGAGCTGCGCGCCTTGACCTTGACCTTGACTCCACCATGCTGAGGGCACATTGCTGGCCCCTGCAGACCTCAATCGGCTTATTTTCAGTCGACAGCGAACAATACCGCCGATACCTGCTGGTGCAGAATACCGGATCCATAACACCGAATGGAGAGGTTCTTCACTGGGCACCTGTGTTAACGCGTCCCTGTCCTGAACTTTAATTACCTCAATAAGCTGCAAGTTTTTCTCCTGAAACACCTGAAACAGCAATCAGGAATCACTTCGTCAGCTTTGACCCTCTAATGTATATATATATATGAACTTGCCTGGTAAACTGGCAATAAATAACAAATAAAATGTGTTTTCAGCCGGATTAAGGAACCGTCGGAAAGACACAAAATGAGTGGGATTTGAGGACCGAAATGAAGAGGAGGACCGAAAAAGGGGAAAATGGCTCCAAATACGGGAAAGAGAAACCAGCGAAGTGATGTAAAGGTCTTCTTGTGGACAGACACCTTATACTCATCAGAGTCGTGAAGACTCTGGAAAATAAAGGTTATATACTCCACGTTGAACTCCGCGCATGTCTAGTTTGAAATCGCTTCAGAATTTCAGCTCCTTTGAGCTTTACGAAGTTTTAATCTCTACCTTAGCAGAAGACACGTTGATTTGGGAACAACCTCGAGCGGGATTGACCAGTCTCTAAATTTGGGGAGATATTTGCTTGGACTTGACGATTCTGTGGATATCCAAATATTCCTTCTCACTGAGGATTATTATACGTCCCGGACGTTATCATTACTGAGTAAATACAGCTTCAATGTCTCACCTGCGTCTCCAGCTCACGTCAGCGGTGTGCTGCTGTAATCTTGCTCTCAATCGGGAAGGAGAAGTCTCAACGCGGGCTGAGTCGTTGGTATGGCTTCTTGAAGTCTGACTGCTGAATATTATTGCATTCTAGCTCCGTTTATTTAAGACGGATTTTAGAAACCGTAAGCGCACCGCAAAGAATTGAAAGTGGTCTGAAAACACAGACGCTCAGGATTCATCCGTGCGGAGAAAAGAAACTGGTGCCGCGGTCGGGGGTCGAGCCTTCGCCGAAAAAGCATATGGCGATGCACCTAACACCTCAGCCACATCTCACACGGAAAAATTGACAAAAGAAACTGTATAAAAACAGAAAAAGATGGCACAGAAAGATATTCAGTTACTACTTACTCCTCAAGAGGGCAAAAGCTTGATAACACTTATGAATGTACATGTGGTAAGTTTATGTCCTATAGAAATTCCTATTGTTGGAGAATGAGATAAATGACCGATCTAAAAAGAGAATGCTTTATTGTTCACCCAGAAGAAAACACCCTAAGGCAACCAGTATTCCAACAAAAAGAAATTACCTATGCAAACATAGCCTCCCTCGAGAATTACCTCCATCATAGAACTAAAAAGATATTGCGTGTCTTCAGAGCTCCAGTAAATCTGCAGATACTTCAATGCAGACGTCCAGCTCGCACCTACTAATATCATCCAGCTCAGACAGATTCCGTAATGCTTTGGATATTACAAAATATGCGACATCACCGTTAAGCGATTGATACAAAAAGGGTGACGTTTATGCCTGCTCGAATTTGAAAACCCGCGAATCAGGCCGAAAGGCTGATAAGATTTACCACGAAATGAATTTTAACCCGAATGAGAGCCGTTCACGATGGATGTCGGTGCTTGAATGCTCTGCTGTTGATACAGGAGCACGTGCAGACCAATCAAAGTTCCCAAAAGGTTCGCCATTAACTTCAGAATTCTGTTCGTATTCGACGCCCATCAATGACCAAAGTAGAATTCTCCGATACCGATGCTCGTCAACAAAACAACCTAAGCCACCAAAACATTTCGACTGAACGCAATCTAGTTATTAAAGGGGCTCCTGGAGTCCACTTTCTGATTACAAAGCAAAGGATAGAAATAGGCCATTCCGCACGCGACTGTTTGCTCAAAGGAAAGGATGACTGGCAATCGTTTAAGAAGGTTTCACTGATTCACTCGAACACTTTTTTCCAGTGAAGGTGCAAAAGACTAGCGTCGTTTACCGTAAGAGAACTTAAGAGGCAGTTAAATAGTATGTATATCGTCGAAGGTTTTTAGAGAAACAGGGCCGCAGAGCGATCTCGCTAGAGTTTCTTCACTGCAGAAATAAAGGTCAAAAATGATTCGTCAGGTGGGCAAGGAAGTGCTATGAATCAAGAATTATTCAACAGGCTGTACCAAACCGCACCATTCCCATTATATCAATAGTCGATTAAAAACAAGACCCAGTCGCAGTACTTTGTGGATGACAATGGTGTTTAAACCGTTTATACGTGAGAAAGCTGAGCTCTGGGTCGATTCTTTGCCCTCGGTATTCACTACAAGAACTGAACCTTCAGGCTGACCGGTGACAACAGTGCGTTATAGACGCCGGTCCAGATCTTATAACACATACTCTTCGTAGTCCTCGTTGAATGAGAATTGCTAAATCTCAAAAGCCGTTTCATCTGGTCCGACGATTTATCGGCAAAGTTCTTGAGCACTGGCTATGAACTCTCCAAACCACTAGCGAGTATATTCACCGTTCCAATCTGGGGAACTGCCATCTGAATGGAAGGTGCAAATATATACCCCATATAAAAATAGTGGGGCTTGATTTCATCGTCAACAATTATCAGCCCGTCAGCCTGAACTCCATTTTATGTAAAATACTGAACTGATAATTAAGAAGGTGACCATGAAGTTTCTTGAGGAAAACCGATTGTCGCTTCAGCGGTTTCAGACAGAATCGCTCTTTATCTTTCCAGTTTATTGCCTCGACAAAACAGCGGGACTCCGTGCATTGGATGAATGTGGTAGAGTTGACGTACCCATCCTGATTTCTCGAAGGCGTTTGACAGTGTCCCACACAAACGCTCGATCTACTAAATTATCTGAAATTGGAATAAGAGGAATGCTGCTGGCTACATGGATTGCGGGCATCCACAGCGAGATTTCCAGGCTGTGGGCATCGATTCCTCGAAGTCAGGCACCTACTCTCCGGTTCTAAGTGTCCCCAAGACTCCGTCTTGGGACATTACTCTTCGTTAGTCTATATCAACGACTTAAGAAGACCTGCTTCGCGGAAAAGTAGTCATGTGCTCGCAGACGATGTTGTGGAGGGTTATCAGATCTTTGCCGCCGATAGGCACGCACTTCAAGAGAGTCTTCAGCCATCTTAGTGTTTCGGTCTGCCCGTTGGTCATAAATTTTAACATTGGGAAGTGTGGTCCTAAGACTCCGTATCAGAGACTATAAGAGGATTATTCATCACAATATACCAATAAGCAGCCCCTTCGATTGTTGTAGAATACTTAATTTCGGTATGTTCTAATGTCACCCCACTCAAACCATCTTCACGGTGTGTAAAGGCAGCCAAACGCGCAACCACAAGGTTTTATTTTGCGCCTGACGTGGATTTGCGCAGATTGGATAAGGAATCATTCTGAAAAACCTACCGCCGGAGCATTTGTTCGATGTCACTTGGTATGCAGTCCAGGCCTGGCGTCCGTGGTTTTAAGAAGGATTATCTACAGAACAAGTACAGGCGGCTACGAACATGGTCAATAATTCAGCCAACTGCCTAACGAAACCAGACAAGTTGAACTTGATTTGTTTCCTCCTCAATTACAGGCACTGCGTGGGTGACTCCCATCCAACCCTACCGGATTATCAGATACGAATTGCACAAAGCCTTTCGTCCAGGAAAAGCGAATGCTTCTCAAAAACTTCCATCAGCACGGCCTTTTAAATCATTCTCAAAAATGAAATGCAGGCCTCACGCCTTATACGACAGAGAATGGCTCTCCGTAACTCGTATAGCGATGGGTATTTTTCAGCCGGATTACAAAGCAGTAGAAATCCACAGAATGAGGAAGCTTAGGGGGAAAATTGCTCCAAGAACGGGACAATAAAATCAAAGTGATGAAGAGTTCCGTCCTGTGGCATATTTCTTATATCATCAGAGCTGGCCCTTGACGAGAAGACGGACGATAAAGGTCATGCACTCAAATGTTCAGAATCTGTTCAACAAAATGAGCGAGCTCCGGATGTTTTTTGATGAAAAACACCAGATATAATTGCCTAGATAGACACCTGGCTCTCAGAAGATATGCGAGAACACGAAGTATCCCTCCGTGGTTATCAACTCTTTAGAAGAGACAGGCGAAGCCGCGGAGGAGGAATCGCTGTTTCTGGTAGCTCTAATATAACTGCGATTTCCGAGGTAAATCTCATGACAACAGAAGTTGAAGATTTATCTTTAACTCTCACAACTAAGTACGCCCGGCCACTGGCATTCATAGTTGCATACCGTCCCGCAAACCAGAATGTCGGATGTGATGTCATTCGCCTAACGAAGCTGACCAAGATTTGCTTGAACAAAGATGTCCTTATCGTTGAGAACTTAAATGCTGCTAATATCGAATGGCAAACCTAGACTGTTTCGGGTCCAACGGATACATTCGGTCATCGCTTGCTTCAGATGCAGGCGAAAAATTACTCTTCCCCAATGTACCGTTTGGGACACGAGTTAGGGAAGGGCGATTTTCCAATTTTCTAGAACTCGTGGTCACCCCAGACGAGGATAATGTGATGGATTTACAAGATCTATCGCCAAGGTGTACTAGCGACCATATTGTACTGCTCACCTGTTCTTACAGGCTGACTCACTTAAGCAACTGGAAACAAACATCAGGAAGTGAGATTTTTCCAGCATGCGGACGCAAATCGCAGCAATTTCGTGGATAACCACATTACGGGGAACTGTGGAAGAATGCTGGAGAACGTTCAGCTCCTTGGTTACTAGAATTATTAATCTTTATTGTACCCTTAAACGAAAGAAAACAAACAATCTTCCGTTGTAGATAAATCCTGAACTTCAAATCTCCTTTAAAATAAGAAATAAGATATGCAAGTTGTTTCAACCAATGGGGTGTGTCGAACACTTGCAGGAATACAAACGACAACGTGTTGTGTGTAAGCGTGAGGCAAACCGACTCCGAAGACACTATGAGCTAACCATACTGCAGAACTCTTTGGAGCATCCAAAGATCCCATAGGATAACATGCGCACTAACCAAAGAAATCGATACCAGATTCAAGTGCCAAGATCCCAAAATGTAGTACTGGAAATGGATGACCAAACAAAAACCTCCGTCCTCTCTAGGTCCTTCATTTATTCCATTTGCAAAATGAAATTTTCGTCCTGCTCTTGATTCGACGTATTTTTGAGCAGGCTACGAGGCTATCCGAAGAAAAATGGCTAGCCGATGAGGTCAAATATGTTGAAAACCGTGCGTTAAATGCCGCGAAACGTTTTTCACGCGCAATAAGAACCCATATAGAAACATGGCATCCCGTCCTTCTAGACGCCGTTGGCAATCCTAAAGTCAATGACAAATTGACGGCTGCTAGATTTAACGTTTTCTTGTACAGAACATTTATTGAAAATTCGGCCGCTCCCGTTCCGACCATCCAGGGTTGGACCGGTGCCGTCCTTTGAAACATTAACTTTTACCCTCTGGGACGTTACCATAGCCATTCGACATTTTCGTCAATCTCATAGTCCTGGACCAGATGGCGTACCGATCAGTATTATAAAGGCGGATGCTAATGATATTTTCCCGACCCTTCTATGTTAGATATTTAATCTAGCTCTGGAAAGTAAAACTTTTCCCAGTGTGTGGAAGGAATCACACACGCTACCTATCCCAAAGCATGGCCAATCTACGTAATTTGACGACTTTCGGCCAATCAACACACTTTCCGCAGCTTCAAAAATCCTGGAGACATTGATCAAAGATAAGATGATGTATCAACTAACCGAGAATAACCTACTGAGTGCGGCTCAGCATGGGTTCCTCAAAACAAGGTCTTGTGATACCTGTCAGCTTTCTTGCTTTGGTAACGTTCTACAATCTAGGGACGATGGTTTTGCACTTATCATAGTCTATTTCGATTTCACCAAGGCTTTCGATTGCGTTGACCATGCCCTTCTTCTCCTGAAACTCTTCTTTTTAGGTATATGTGGTAAACTTCTGAACTTGATATATTCTTACCTGAGCTCTCGCACACAACAAGATCTCCAATGTTGTCTCAAACCCCGCACCTGTGATGAGTGGAATTATTCAGGGTAGTGTGCATTGTCCGCTCTTATTTTGTATTTTGTCAATGATGAACCAGGTATATTTCGGGATGGTAGGCCCTTTATGTATGCTGACGATTTAAAAGTTGCTTATCGATACAAGCCGGCAGATCGCAACACCAGGCTTGATCTATTAAAAAGGATCTTTAGGCCTTTGCTCAGTGGTGCTGCCCATGGTGCCTTTCCCTTTCTTGTCACAACTGTTCCGTTTTGGTTGCTGGCGATGACCATCAGCCTCAACTAAGCATAGATGGCCACGATCTAAATGTGCCTGACGTTGTTAAGGACCTGGTATTAATCTTTCAGAGCATTGCGCCCTGATTGTCTTCAAAGCACGCAGGACTGCCGGGTTTATCCTCCGAAATTTTAAAACTATTGATATTAGCCACCGCCTTTATAAAATGCACGTTAGGCCTGGCCCGGAATACTGCTCGTTTCAATTTAGCCTTCTGCGCGCTAGTGAACGGAAGAAAATAAAATCGGTCCAGCACTACTGTACGAAAACAGTTTTATCGTCGGAGTACCTTTCAAGAACGCTGTGGGTTTATAAACATTGATCCCTTATGGTTTCGCTGAGTACATAAGGGACTCTTTTTACTGTTTAAACTTTTGAATAATCGTACATTTAATCCCCTTACCACTGTGAGGCAGCTTGACTACCCTCGGTGCAGCAGTTATCGCAATGTCTTTTTATGTCTTCCATTAGCTCGCACAGTTAAGTCTCGTCGATTCTTTTCGGGAAGCGCCATAGCCATGTGGAATAAACTACCCCAGAATTTAAAAACCCCGCGAGTTATTCTTTGTTTAAGAGAATTATTACTAGTATCTGGCATTCAAAACAGCTTCCAAAAATTTTGGGCGCCAACACGGTAGAATCTGTTTTCCAGTTCGACGGAGTGCGTGGCATCTGAACCCGATCTCAGGTCTTACGTTGAGGGTTATGGCACCGTCTCTGCAGCCTGCACCCGTTGACTTCTTCGGTAGACAGCGAGCAACCGTCCATGGATGCACTATTGACTGGGACAGAGTCCCGATTCCTAAAAAATACACAGAGACTACAAACAGAGTGCATTTATGTCAGCTCTTCCCTGATCTGAACTGTTATCATTTCACAGGCAGCAGTTTCTTCTCCTGAATAACATAAAGATAGGAAAAACACTTATAATGATATATATTCAGGAGTTTTTTAACTGCCAGCCTGATCCCCACTGAATATTTCGTCTGATAATGCCTGTTAACCGGTATTAAATACAACTATTATTATTATAAGCGTGAGGCAAACCATTTCCGAAGAAACTACGAGCTAACCGTACAACAGAACTCTTTGGTGCATCCCAAGATCCTATATGGTTACATACACAATAACAAATGAAATCGTGACCCGATTCCAGCACTGCAGTCCCAAACGAAACGAAAGTCTAAGTCTTCTCTAGCTTCTTTCAGTCATTATTCACTCATGAAACAAATCCTCCTCCACTACCCTACTCAGGGCATCTACAAACTTCAGAAACTTTTGCATTCGAAAATAATCTTTACTTCTTGCATTTCACCGGGTCACAGAGAATTCCTCCGCATGCCCTTCGAGAATTGGCCCATGTACTGTGTGAGCTAGTTTTGATGATATTCCAAAAGTCCATGGAAGAGGGCGAACTACCATGGGAAGGGAAAGCTGCCCATACCTCCGCGATCCACAAAGTAGGGTCCAAGCTGGAGTCGGAAAATTACTGTCATATTAGTTTAACCTGCAGTTTGTGCAAAGTCTTGGGAAAAACTTATTAAGATACATATCATGAAGTATCTGGAGCTGAAGAACACATTATGCGCTGCCCAGCATGTTTTTCGCCACGGACACTTATGTATTACGAGTGGTCTTTACGCGCAGGAAAATGAACATTAGCCATAGACCAAGGCCATCCAGTTGATGTCATTTTCTTTGACTTCAAGAAGGCGTTCGATAGCGTACCTTATCGGCGATTGTTACGCAAAACGTGGTCCCCTCCAGCCAGTGGCTTGGAATCTGCGCAAAGACGTTCCCCCAAACACCAGTACTACCTGAACGAAATTCTACTTAAAGAAGTAGATAAGCACAAAGATCTAGGTATCTGGATAGATTCCAACCTAATGCCCTCCAAACACTAAACGAGCCTTCCAAAAGGCGATGAGCATATGTACTGGATCGACAGTTCGACCGTCGATTTCGACGAGGTCCACCGTATGCTCCACACCAGGTGGTGCAGGGACGGTGACTTGCGCGTGAATTAGTTTTTAGTGATAGTAGCCTTGCGCTGCAGCTACCGCACTCTCTCCTCCTCCCCCACCTGAGCCCGGTGTCAAGACAGAGTCAAGAAGACCGGAGATGGGAGAGGGCGCAGGTGGCTGGCGCGGCCGGAGCCGCCCCTGGGCGTGCCACCACACCTGGCTCGGATCCCACGGAGTGGGAGTGCCATAAAGGCCACATTAAGAAGGAGCCATTGCAACCTGACTCTCAGTCCGCCAGTCACGAACTCCACACAAAACACACATTGGGCTGGCCACGCGGTCCGAGTTATCCCGTCAGTTGGCAACCTTCCAAGCCACGGCTTTTAAGCACACCGTGATAGTTTCAAGTGCCTCAGATTGTTTACAGTGAGGAAAATGCGCTAAGCTGCCGACCTCACTCTCTCCCCCACTCGCACAATCAGACCACCATCCGAGCCAGTCCAGTTGTCTGATGTGGGAGTAAGCGCATTGGCTGACCGGTCGGCGTACCCGTCTTCGCGCGCCACAGCACGACCTGGCCCCCATAACCCCCACACCAGGATTCACTAAATCTGGGGATATGGAGGAGCCATCGCCGTCTGACTCCCAGTCCTTGGGTCAGCCACTCGACACACACAGCACATACACTGAGCCGACGGCGTGGTCTGGTGTAAGCGTCAGATTGGCAGCCTTCCAAGCCACGGTTTCTAGGAAACCGTGATTTTATCAGGCATATTATGATAATTGTGAGGGTGTTGTCTATGTATTAGTGTAGATTGTGTGCGCTGATGTGGCTTAGCCTCTGGTGGTTTACCGCAGGATATCGTGGAGGCGCATGTGTCCTAATAGGCCCATTCGGTGTGTAAATGTGCGAGAGCAGAGAGGACAGTGGAGGCGGGCGCGGCGACTTTATATCGGAGCCCCAAGCACTGGTTCACTAGCCTCCGTACGATGGACTCACAGGTGACCGACCAGGCTGATGCGTGAGTTGAAGTTGCAAGCGCATTGTGGGCAGAAGAAATAGGTAGAGACTGGAGGGATTTAATTCATGATAGTGGGAGTGGCAGTGGCGGTAAGAATGGCAGGAGCGGAGGGTGTGCATGATGCATCGGTGTTGTCGGCATTGCGATGAATTCCGCTGTCATGGATGCGCATGTGACCGAATAGGCCCATGCGATGAGTGAATGCGCGAGGACAGTGGAGGTGACGATCTCTGATGTGTGTTGGTGCTCCAGGCACTGGTTCACCAGTCTCTGTACGATGGATTCGCAAGTGACCTACCAGGCCGATGCGTGAGGTGAATGTGCGGTCGTAATGAGGACAGTTTAGGAGAGAGTCCCCATTGCTGACGGTGGTGGTGGTGGTGGTAGTTAAGGCGAAGGCGGGGGTGGTTGCGGTGGTGGGGGTAACAGGCGATGAGTAGAGGGATGTGGTCTCTATGATGGTGGGAGCAATGGAATTGATGGCAGGAGTGAGGGTGGGGGAGTCTGAGGAGGGTTGGCGTGAAATCTGTACGTAGAAACCGGAATTGTCCGGATTGTTGGTGTATTGCGTCCGAAGATGTCCAACCAGAGCCGATTCGCACGCGGAAGATGCTGACAGCGTGGGCATGTTGGCGGGCCTTGGGCATCGACGATGTTGGTCCGCGCTGGTGACTTTGCCGGCGCTCTTTGGCCTTGGCGGCGGCGATCCGGTTGGCCCTGCGTTGCTGAACCGTCTTCATGGATCTTCTCCATGCCGGTCTTCGAGGAGCATTGTATTCCGTGCTGGGTGGCGGCTGGTGCATGACAACCGTTTTGGCTGTACTGATTGTTAATCCAAAATCGGCGCAGCCTTCGGCGAAGAGGTCCATGCTCCTTTGCATGTCCTCCTCCGTCACGGTGTTAAGGGCGCAGTCGTCCGCGAAGAGCAAGTCATGGACTGTAGTCGTAGACACGCGCGTTGGAGACTGCATACGCCGACTGTTGAGAAGGTGCCCGTCAGTTCTGTAGGCGATGCGGATACCAGGCTGCTCATCACGGTAGGCGTCCATCAGCATAGCCGAGAACATGAGACTGAAGAGGGTGGGGGCCAGTACGCAGCCCTGCTTCACTCCGTTGGTCACTGCGAATGCTTCGGATACCGTCCCGTTGTCAGTGACGCGCCGTCATCCCGTCATGAAGCTGACGCACCATGTGCGTGAACCGCTCAGGACAGCCGAATTTATGCATGACTTTCCACAGTCCGTCACGATTCACCGTGTCAAAGGCTTTCGTTAGATCCACGAAGGTAGTGTATAGGTGAGTTCGCATCTCCTGACACTTCTCTGTAGCTGGCGGGCGGCAAAAGATCATATCGGTTGTTCCGCGGTGTCGGCGGAAGCCACATTGGCTTTCCGGGAGCAGGCCCTGCTCTAGATGACCGTTAAGACGATTGAGAAGGATACGGGCGAAGATCTTCCCGGCGATGTTGAGTAACGAGATGCCTCTGTGATTATCACAGAGTTGCGGGTTCCCCTTCTGTTTGTAGAGATGGACGATGGTCGCGTCTTTGAAATCCTGATGAACTTGTCCTTGGCGCCACATCTCCTGGAAGAGTGTTGTGAGTTCTGCCATCAGCCGGGGCCCACCGTGCTTGTAGACTTCCGGTGGGATTGCGTCGGATCCCGGTGCTTTACCGCTGGAAATATGCTGCACGGCCCGGATGGTTTCTGGTAGAGAAGGCAGCAGATCCAGTTCATTGTTCGTGTCCACTTGAGGGAGCCGGTCAATGGCAGCATCGGAGATGACTGATGAGCAATTAAGGACACTTCTGAAGTGCTCGGCCTAACGCTTCAGAATTTGCGATTTCTCTGTCAGCAGTGTTGTGCCGTCAGAGCTGAGCAGCGGTGCGGTCCCCTTGATACACGGGCCGTAGATGGCCTTGATGGCTTTGAAGAAGTTTTTCATTTCATTGCGATCCGCATACCCCTGGATTTCTTCAGCTTTTCGGAGTATCCAGGCATCCTGCATCTCCCGCAGCCGTTGCTGTACAGGGTGCCGGCATCTGAAGAAGGCTGCTTGGGTGGCGTCAGTCCGAAGGTCCGTGCAGGCTTTTTATAGTCCATTCTTCTCCGCGAGTAAGTTGCTGATGTCGGCGTCATTGTCGTAAAACCTGGTGTTGACGGCGTGCGCATCCGAGGACTTCGAGGGCGGTGAACTGGATGACATTTCACCGTTGAAACCATCGTGTCTCCACGGTAGCATTATCAGTTGGAGCATGCAGGTCCTCGAGTTTCTCGGTTATTTGGTTGCTGAAATCAAAACAGTGAGCAGGCAAATTTAATAAAATAGTATTTAACTTATAGTATTTATGTATATAAATGAGCGAACATTCCAGGCTGCTAGTGTGAGTGGACTCACCTGAGCAGCCTGGAGGGTATGGCGAGGGGGATTGGGACGGGGGTATTGTTGTTCGTTTGCGTTTAACGACCGCGTATTCTGCGATCTGCGAGCCGTGATAACCAACATTCGTTTAGGGCACCTTTTCTAGCCTCTTCCTCCGCGAGGAGGCCAGCAGTGCTGTCCCTAAATAGGGCTGCTTGGACAACCCAGACGGCTGCCAAATTCCACTATGGGTCACGGTTTTGTTTTAGTGGGAGAGTGACCCGAGTTAGCCTATTCCATCTACGGGGTTGCTGTCGCCCCCACCGTAGGACTTTTTGAGAAAGGGGGAGTTGGGAAGTTCGGGAGTCAGACATACCGGGTGTGGAGGCACACACAACACCGGAGACCCTCACCTGGTCTAGCCCGCCAGTCGTGACGGTTGCCCGGGGTGTGATCGCCGGGAAGAACCCAACTTCGAGGAGCCACAGGTGAGAGTTGGGTACCAGTTAGAGGTGGTCACAGGAGCATTCACCACCTGTACGAGACAAATGGAGCGACCAAATGCTATCTGCATGATGCTACCCCTAACTAGTACCCCTACACCCCTTATGCGTATACATGTTCACATACAAACATAGAAAGAAGTTAGTCCAATCTTGGGAATTAAAATGTGTCAGTAATTCCCTCATATTTGCTGATCAGGAAATCACGGAAAAAAATATATTATTGGAAAAAGTTTTGTCAGCCTCGAGTTCTAGTGTATAAAAAACCATGGCAAGTTTAGGACTCCCAAGTGACTCTGACAATGGCTGATTACTCCAACAGATAAATAAGATCAGGTATGTTTGATTCTCGGTTGGAAAAATCAAATACCTGGCCTCACGTGCCGATATATATGGCCTCAAGTAAGTCTTCAAATTTTTCAGGACCGGAGGGTAGAAACCATTGAACTTCAGGAAGATTAAATCACCTGCAATCAAGTAGTACTTCAGATTTAAGTCAGCTGCGGTGTGAAATGCTTGTGAGAGACCGGCATCGTAATCCTCGCTGGAGTTCGGTGGGCGAAACACAAAACCAGCGAGTAAAGAGTAGTTATCCTTTAGAACAACTCGGAGCCAACAGATCTCTTCTACCGCGCTAAATTTTCGATAATTCAATGGCAGAATGGTAAGTGATTGCTTAAAATAGATACAGCTTCCTCCGCCACAGCCCTCGTGTTAATAATTCCGAATGTATGCGTAGCCTAGAAAACCAGAGTCTGGAGCAGAGGCATCTTATTAAGTAGAGATGTGGCATTTAAAACGAACAGTTTAAGGTGGAAAGTCTTTGGATTCTGAGATGGGACAGTTGGGCTGTCAGAGTGACTGCCTTCGGTCAAAGAAATGCTCTTTTCACTTGAAATATTTGTTCAACCCTGATTCAGAGATGTGTCTCGCCATTGATCCTTCGTCTTTTCAGTTTATTATTAATTTTTCCTTCGTGAAATCGAAGTAAACGGTGTAAATTGCAAAACCACCGTCTCTAGATTGTAGCACATGATCAAAGAAAGAGAGCTGGCAGGTGTCACAAGACCTTTTTCGAGAAACCAATGCTGAGCCACATTAAGTAGGTTATTCTCTGTTAGGTTTACGCATCATCTTGTCTTTGATCAAGGTCTCTAAGTTCTCCGAGACTACTGGTAGTTTATTTATTGGCCTAAAGTCGTCAAATGACGTAGGTTGGCCGTGTTTGGGTATAGGCAGTATGTGCGATTCCTTCCATAAAATAGGGAAAGTTTCAATTTCAAGAGCAAGATTAAATATCTTATACAGAAGGGACGGAAATATATCGTTTGCATCCGCCTTTAGAACGCTGACCGGGACGCCATCTGGTCCTGGACTGTAAGATTGACGAAAACGCCGAATGGCTACGGTCACGTCCCAGAGGGTAAAAGTTATGGTTTCGAGGACGTTACCGGTCCAAACCCGGATGTTAGGAAAGTGGGCGACAGTATGTACACTAAGCTTTCTAGACAAGAAAGCATTGAAGCTATCAGCAGTTAACTTAGCGTCAGCTATAGGGTTTCCTAAGGCATCTCAAAGTACGGGTGCTGCGTTTTTCTCTGCGCTTTTACTGTGCGCGAAAAGAGCTTCGCAACATTTAACGAAGGGTTTTCGGCAAAGCTAACCTCTTCAGCTAGTCGCTTTTCTTCGGAGAGCCTCTTAGCCTGTTCAAAGATTTGCTGGATCAATGGCAGGACGGAAGTGTCATTTAGTTGATGAAAACGATGCGAGAGTCTACGCAATCTACGGCGGAAAGGTAAAGGGAGGTAGACTTCATCCTTGACATTAATTATTTTCTTACGAGTAACAAAACGAGAAATGAGTGGACCAAGAACTTGGTAGAATGTATCAGTACAAACATTCACATCCAAACATAGAAAGAAGTTAGTCCAATCGTGGGAATTAAGATGTGTTAGTAATTCCCCATATTTGCTGATCGGAAATCATGGAAAAAACTATATTTTTAGAAAACGTTTCATCAGCCTCGATTTCTAATGAAGAAAGAACTATAGCATGGTCTGAACTCCCAAGTGGGTCTAAAGGTGAAACTGACAATGGCTGACAACCTCTGCAGAAAATGAGATCAAGTATGTTTGATCCTCGGGTGGGAAAATTAACTACCTGTTCCCACATGCCAGTATCTATGGCCTCAAGCACGTTTTCGAACTTTTCAGGACCGGAAGGTGGAAACCAATGCCTTTCAGGAAGATTGAAGTCACCTGCAATCAAGCAGTACTTCAGATTTAGATCAACTGTGGCATGAAATGCCTGTGATAGACGAAGATCGTAATCCTCGCTTGCGTTTGGGAGGCGATAGACACAATCAATGAGTAAAGAGTAGTTATCTTTTAGAACTACTCGGAGCCAACAGCTCTCTTCTACTGCGGCAAATTGTCGATAATCCAACGGCAGAAACTTAAATGGCTGCTTAATATAGATGCAGCTTCCTCCGCCACGGCCGTCGTGTCGGTCGTTACGAATATAATCGGACCCTAGAATATTGAGTTCAGAGTCGGATACACAGGCTGTTGCCCATGTCTCTGTAACTATTACAATGTCGGGGCGATGAACGAAAACCAGAGTCGGGAGCAGAGGCATCTTATTAAATAGAGATGTGGCATTTAAAACGAGCAGTTTAAGGTGGCAAGTCTTTGGATTCTGAGATGGGACAGTTGGGCTGTCAGAGTGACTGCCTTCGACCAAAGAAATGCTCTTTTCACTTGAAATATTTGTTCGTCCCTGATTCAGAGATGTGTCTCGCCATTGATCCTTCGTCTTTTCAGTTTATTATTAATTTTTCCTTTGAATTCGTTCTTTTAGCCCGTATTCCGACTGAAAAAAAACTTTGTACGGATGATTTTCTCTGCGGCAGGAGCTGCCGTTGTGCTTCGTTTTCCAAGAGGATTTTAAGAGTTCTGGTTGAAGATTTGAATCGGGTGCTGATGGAGCCTTCCGTATTCTATATGCCTTGAGAATGTGGATGGACTTGCAGTCCATTAGCAACGTTTGTGCATGCAATTGAAGGAGATCCAAATCAGGCTTAACTCGCTCCTTGAAATGATTGACGCTGACACTATGACGGCTTTTCTAGCGACATTCTGTTTTCGACACAATTGGGCACCCGCTATCAGCTCAGCTCTTTCAACTGAGCGATCCATTGTATCCAGTTCACTTGGTCCGATAGGTCCAGATGAACCGGTTATTGGGCTGGCTAGAGTCAAATACGTGAACGACTCGGTCTTCTTAGGCCTTTTCCTCTTTGGCTTGCAAACTAATCGTCCACTTCAAATCGCTTTTGGTGCAGCGTCCAGCAACGATGCAGCGCTTGGTTGTAAAGCCAGATCATTTCTGACGCTGTCCAAGCTAATTGATCATGGAGTAGAGCATAGGCTGAATGGGACTCCCTTTCGAACTAGCGAAACGTCATCTGGTTAACTGGGTTCGGTAGACACGATATCGTTTCTGTTGGTTTAAGGTATGCTTGAAGAGCCTATATCTAAGTATCAAGTATGCTTGCAGGAGTTATACATACATACGAACTTTCCTTTACCGTAGGCTTTGCACGGACAGGTGATTTTTAACAGGTGGACGAGAAAAAGATTTTTTAAATTACCTATTTCTTGCTTTAGATTGGCTACCTCCTGCTCCATCCCTAAGAAGTTCTGGAGGAGGCTGAAACACCCCATAGAAGTTTCGTCTTCGTAAACTTCATTGATTAAGATTACTAGACTCTTGGCCCGTTTAGCGGGGGTGAGCAATTATAAAAATAGCCATAATTGCAATTATCTTCTGCTTGTGTATTAATTTGTTGGTTGAAAACCCCGTCGGTGTGGCCGAGTGGATATAGGCGTCCGTAGTTTAGCCTACGTGATTTTGGGGCGTAGGTTCAAAACCAGGCCGCGGTTCAATTTTTCGTAGCAATAAATTTAGGGTACCTGCGTTTTACGTACTTATGGGGATAGAAAGCAAATGCATTTGATGTTAGAATCATCACAAAATTAACGGAGGGTCGGTACTGATATTCAAGAATATTATTATATGAGAATGTGAACAAGAATATAAGAATATGAGGACATAACGACTCAGCCTTTGGTTTGAGCCCCATCCGCGATTTGGAGTAGATTCAGGGAGCACATAGCTGGCGTGAGTTTCGGATGTGAGTGAAGATCGAAGCTTGCACTTCCAGTCGAAATAAATTCTGGGGCAGTGAAGAATCCGCAGCAGTGGAATTTTTGCAAAGCCACAGAATCGTCACGTCCAAGTTTCTTTGTCCGAACTCGGGATAATATACAGACAATTATTTAATAATTTTCAAAAACCGTGTCTTCTACACCGAGGTCAAGACTAAAAACTCGTAGGCTTGAAGGACTTACACTTTGAAACCAATTGCAAATGACACGCCTAACAACAGAAACCTGAGTATTGGAACTTCAGTCTTACTGTGTTCTTTTTTCAACAAAAAACTCCATATCATGACTTGAGGGGGGCATACAATGACGCTCACCGTGAATTAAAAATTGAATGCCCCCTGAGATTGTTCGAATTTGGCCAAAAAACTGGAGAAACCTATGAGTAGATCAGTGGAGATCTAATGGATTCTCCAATTTTCGGTTTAATGGCAGAATTGGGGGGTACAGGAGATAGAAAAGACTACCTTCGTTCAGCGTGAGCCTAAATTTTTGCACTGTTACATCAACAACATGTTTTTTTATCATCAAACAAAATAGGCCGCAAAACGTCCACAACTTGCTCAACGGTATGTTCTCTGAAGAAGAAGAAGAACAAGATCAGCAGCTGCCTTTTCTTGACGCCCTCGTTAAGAAAATCCTAACGGAGAGATTGAGACGATAGTGTACACGAAAGCAACGAAAGACACAACATTCACCTTTCACAGTAATCATTTGGTGACCCACAGACAAAGCTGAGTGAGAATGCTCTTCAAACGGATTTATATTCATTGCAGCAGGCCACAGAAGGCGAGTATAAGCCTAGGCCCACACATTCGGCCTCGGATGATCCTAAAAGTAACACCACCAAGGGCATGGTGCGATCTGCCACACGTTTGGGATGACCTAGACTCGACTGGGTGCATTGTTGTAGGATTAGGTGTTCAAATTGCACACCGGTTCGAAGATACCATGCGCAGCATGGGGAGGAAAAGAAAAGACAGTATAGACCCTAAGGAGCAATATGGGTTAAGGTAATGCACCCCATGACTATACTGTTCTTGCATCGACACAGCTAAGCTGAGCGCATGCTCAGATCGCGCCTAAATGAACGTGAGCTGATCGTGCGATGGAACGAAGAATCATCACAATTGGCTGTCCACACCAACGAAATGGGCCAGGAGTTCAACTTCACAGCCGTCAAGATAATCGCCCACGCCGGAACCAAGACGAGCGACGAATCAAATGAAGCTTGGTTTTCAGATGGGAACTCAGACAATCGATGTGCCGAACTCACGACAGCATACAGATCCCTGCGAAGTCACCTGCACGCGTTAAATATTGATAATTGACTATCCTATGAGTCTAGCCTTTTCTGTTCCTGATGCTATCTTTGACGATTATCTCCTCCATGAGTTCGAAGAGTCCGAATAATAAACAATTTTTTCCGGTGCTCCACCAACCTTCTTCTTTATTAATACTATATTTCAAACTTACGGACTGTGCGCGGACTTGAGTTTCGCGTAGTCCCTGCTTGATCTGCAGAGCGTTCTTTTTCGATCGCAGAGGTGTTCAGACAGGATTGCTTAGGAAATTCCATAAAGAATTCAGCAGCCGTCGTTGCTTTTTGGGTGTTAACAACTTTAATGTGTGAAGAGACCGACTTTATCCCTTTTTCAGTGTCCACTCGCTCGACGAAGCTTACGCCGTAGTAAGCCCCCTTTCAACAGTAAGCAGTTTCCTCTTCACGTGTTTGGGAAGTCGCTTCCGGTCAGTCTTCCAGTTTATCCAACGTAGTTGCTTTGCCCGCAATTGCATCAGATCCAACCGCGTCTACCTTTTCTCAGTCTCCTCTCCATTCGGGGCCACTTAAGTCCTGAAGCAGAACATTTCCGCATCTCGCTCCGTCACAGCGATTACTATCTGGTATCGTACCATCATTGGTACCAAAACCCGTTACTGCTTCGTCCCTACTCCTTCGTTTCCAAAAAGCGACAACTATCGGAACTGATCGAACCGAGGATCAATGTGACTATTTAACTCAGAAACTCTCATCACGTGCACACTTGCTATGTCTGCGACAAACGAAGTGACAGACGCTTCTGACTGGCGCACAAGTCAGTGTCATCCCTCACACAGCAGCCGACCATCGCTACCCTACTCACGACTTCTTTCTTCAGGCCACCAACACCTTTCAATCGCTATCTTTGGTTCCCACTTCATTTCTATAGGCACTGGCCTCCAGCGCTTTTCTTTTGCTGGCGTTTTTTGTGCCATTCCTGATGCAGACTTTCTTACATCTAGGCTTATCCTCCGGGTTATCCCTTCTCCAATGGCATGCTTCCAAATTACCGTCCTATAACTCAGCTTCCCTAGTCAATTTCAGCGGCTCCTCGCAACATACCCCGACCCCACCATTCTGAACTTCAAAACTCCTATCCCACTGTCCGACGCTGTTCATTACATTCGTACCACTGGTCCTTCTGTTTTCTTAGTCCCGCTGCCTAGCGCGACGGTCGAGTTGGAGCATCTGCTTTAGATAGGCATAGTTATAGTCTCCGATCGCCTCACCTGGTCTGGGATGCACAGGAACCTAAAGGCTTGGACATGGGCGTGCCTCAGCTGCCAGCGAAGTAAGATCAAATGACGCAAACAGGTTCCTATCCGCACCAGTGCAAAGTTCAGTCCCGCCAAACTGGATGTTGCAGCCCCCACGCCTCTGTCCAAGGGCCGTACCTATGTGCTCATCAGCGGAAATGGTTCACTCAATGGCCGGAGGCCATCTCTCAGCCAGATTTGAGGCTTTAACGATGGTAAAGGCACTCCTCAAACGTTGGGTAGCCAGCTTCGCTGCCCTCTCCACCAGTACGACTGACCAAGATGCTTAATTTGGATCACATAGCTTCCAGTCTCTCCTGTCATTTTAAGCTTGATACAGATCCGGACGAAAACAACATGATCGAGCGCTTTCAGGGAAATCGTGCCGACACCGTAAGTTATGGTTAGGTGTGCTGCCCCCTGGACAGGCCACGTGTCAGATGCGAGGGACCAAGACTGGGACCCGATCAGATTATAGAAGGTGTTATTCGGGATGCGCTCCCATAACAAATGCCGTACATGCTGGGTGAGGGCACGCGGGAGTGCAGACTCACGTTGCACCTGATAAAACCTCCAGTCTTCTTGAATCTGTATCGAAACTGGACACAGGCGAGTGAGGGTGTTAGCTGAAGCGAAGATCAACAATCACTTAAAACTAATTCATGCACAAACCATAGTCCCTGCACCAGGATGCTGTGGAACAATCGTTGGATCTCGTCAGATACAAAATGTGCTACAGCCTGACCCGTCCCTTCCTGCTGACCAAACCTCACACAGCCACACAAAGTAGGGGAAACTTCTTCGACTAACATCAAATGGTTTGGTCCGCTATCCGAAGCCATTATTCGAATCTACACACGGCACGAAGTAGCAGTATCAGTATATTTGAGGGAGATGTAGGTTAGTCACTTAT
This sequence comes from Schistocephalus solidus, assembly GCA_017591395.1. NCBI lineage: Eukaryota > Metazoa > Platyhelminthes > Cestoda > Diphyllobothriidea > Diphyllobothriidae > Schistocephalus > Schistocephalus solidus. The sequence goes on from WEDG01005295.1 coordinate 38,831, forward strand.
GAATTCCCTATTTGTACATGCTAGTCGTGGTATCAAAAAAATAGTATCTCGATATGTTGGTGAGGCCAACATAGTGGAACATAGTTGAAAAAGAGCAGATAGTAAAAAAAACTCCCGGTGATATTTAGGAGAAAAAAACTGTCGCCCTTGGAAGGGGTCCAACGGGGGGCATTGCGGAGGTCACATGAATCAGCCAGATGCTCCCTTGCTGATTGCAGAGTCCGTTGAGGGATTTCAAAGGCAGAAATATATGCCCAGAACATTCTCGGTCCATTGCGGTGCAAACCAAGGGAGAACGTTCATACATCGCATGGACAATGGCCGCCAGGTCCAGCTGATGCGAACACACATGGTGTCACCAATGTGTGCAAATAATTAAGCAGCGAAGACCTCGAGGACCCCAGCATGGGAATTATGGGAGAGTGCAAGACCTCAAACGAAAATAACAAACAAGTAAATGTTACTCAAATATAACTAGTAGTATCATAAACATCTTATTTCTGACGTCACTCTTGCGGCTTACAGTAAGTGTTTAGCTCGCACCATTATATCGATCTAACTTTCGCTTATAAACCCCCCAAGGAGTCCGACATAACAACATCCAGGGTAGATTACTCCAAGCTTCGACTACTATTTTAGAGAAGAAGTACTTCCGAGTGTCTAGCCTTGCTCCAGTCACACGTAATTTGAGAGGATGACCTCTCAAGTTCGTTGTTGTTGCTAACTCGAAGAAATCACCTGGGACGAGACAACAGTCCTGGACGCGTAGTATGCGGAATTTTAGTATCCGGTCTCCCCGAAGCTGTATATAGCGCAAGGGAAAGAGATTGAGATTCAACAGCCGTGAGCCATGTCCAAGGAAACGTTTTGTTGTTCGCCTTTGGACCTTTTCGAGGATGTTGATGTCTTTCGCCGTCCAGGGTCTCCAAGCTTGGATAGCGGACTCCAACTGTAGCCTCACGAATGTTCCGAAGACTTTAGCGAAGCAGTCAGTAGTGAAGGCTGCAAAAGCTGGTTTAACGAGGTACAGAATCGACATGGCTGACTTCGCTACCTTTGCGCAATGTAGGGAGGGTTTAAGCGAGGGTGTGATCCAGACTCCCAGGTCCTTTTGGGCCTCTGCTTCTTTCAATGGAATGCCATTCAGACTGTAAACCGTACGGTTCGAAGGATTGCTTTTCCCGACTCGTATGATGTTGCACTTGCTCTAATTAAACGGCAAGAGCCAGTCAGTTGACCATTTCTGGAGTCGATTTAAGTTTGCCCGCAAGTTCTCTTCGTCAGCCGCAGTTTGAATGACGCGCCAAAGTTTGAGATCATCGGCAAACATGGCAATATCGCATTCCATTTCGTTGGCACAATCGTTGATGTAGACAATGAACAAAATAGGGCCTAGAACAGAGTCTTGAGGAACACCACTCTCAACCACACCTCAACCTCGACTATTTATCGCTGATATGGACAGTTTGTGAGCGGCCAGTTAAGACGTTTTCTATCCATGTCAGAAGTCTACCTCTTACTCCTATGCGGTTGAGTTTATAAAGGCGGTGGTGCGGCACGCTATCAAAAGCCTTTTTGAAGTCGATATAGACTGCGTGCACCGTATTTCCTCTATCGACCGCCTCAGTCCAACGTTCTAAACAGTAGAGCAAATTTGTGACGCAGGATCTACCTCTACGGAAACCGTTCTGGACCTCGGATACGTGATCGTGGGGTCGCAAATGAAAATTAGATGCCGTGAAGGGGCCAAGCGGAGAAAGCAGCACGTGCCTTAAGCCCCATAGAGCAACCCATCACGCCTTAAAGGTGTATGCTCATTTAGTCATCCGGCAATAACCTTCGTTATGGGGCCGGGCACTAAAAGGTGAAAATAATGATGGGGTGGAGTTGTGCTGCATGTTAGTTCTCATCAGGTGGGCGAGATGCACGACTCACGGTCGATTGGAATCCAGTTACGATTTTAACTTCAAACTCAGAGGTTTTCCCACGACTGCTTTACTTGGGAAGAGTGAGAGCTGAAACGTCCCCTAGACTGCTGAGTTGGGCTTCCAGCGCCTCGAAAATTTACAGTCTTTTAAAAGATTTACCTTGTTGAACTCTTCGGCTTCTGCAATGCAGTGTGGAGCAGAACCCCTACCACTTTGGGAGTCATTTTCCAAAAGAAGTGCCGAAATAGAATGCACAACTAATGAAGTTCGTACCGAATTGATCCTCAGCGAGCGAATTCGAGGTTGGGAGCCATAGATCCCGTGATTGTCTCGCTCTGCCCGAACAGTCTTCAATGATTAGTACTCAAGTAATTTTTAGGCGAACCTTCGGCCGCTTTCGTGGCCTTCAGACTATAGCGGGCGATGGTATTAATCAGCCGTCCAACTCCGTCCTACGTCCCTAACGCACGCAGACTCCACTGTAACTTGCTAACCCGACTGGGTATGATCAGTGAAAATGTGTCTCTCGCGCACAGGAAGAAACATGATCCCAGTGAAAGCATCGGTCACGGTTAATTTGTATAGCTGTATGAAGAACTAGGCGTAAGACCAAACCGATTCGAAATAAGGGGAGGGGCCAGAGTTCAGGGGCACATTCTCGCCATCGCCTTACCAACAATTCAAGTAAGTTCACAATTTTCAGGTGCAACAGAATTACTTTACTGTTGCTTACTTTAGCTGGGGGAAGACGAAGATAGACTTTCGTTGATGAACGCTCACCGATCGATAACAGAATTCACTCGTCCCGGCTCTGCCTTGGGGCTCCTTCTTAAGCCCCGCCAGTAACGAGAATCCATATTCCCGATCTAAATCGGCAATACATCGAGCCCGTGGCTCAATGGTTAGAGCGCTGAACCTCTGATCAACAGGTCGCCGGATCGAGCCTAGGGTAGGGCACTGTCTGGGCTTTGGTATGACGGGCTGACGACGGCTAATAAGCCAGAAACGACCATTCCAGTCTCCGCATTGTCAGCATTGTTAACCTACCTACTACTACTACTACAACCAGCAATGGCCACTGTGCGGCTGCTGGCGGGGCTCGAAAATGAGCCCCGAGGCAGAGCGGGACGAGCGAGTTCCCTTAACGATCAGCGAGCGCACATCAACGAATGTGTATATTCCCGCTCTAAACCAGCATGACATCGAGCCCGTGGCTCAGTGCTTAGAGCGTCGGAACTCTGATCAACAGGTCGCGGGTTCGAGCCTCGGGTGGGGTGCCGCCTGGGGTTGGGTATGACTTGCTGATGACGGCTAATGAGCCACAAATGGCCATTCCAGTCCTCTTTGTTTTTGACGGGATTGTTAATCTGGCTGAGGATAGGCTTCTCACGGAAGCAGTGAGCATCATCAAAGCAGATTAAAAACGTCGGTTGAAGGCGAATAATGATAGTCTTCAGAGGTAAAATAGAAATGCTGTACAGAATATGAAGTTGAGGCAATGGCTAAGGTCATAACAGTAGGGATGCAAAAGGATCGCCGGAGAAGAGTACACGCCTTGATTGGTAGGGCCGGTGTCGCGAAAGTTCATCGTCCTCATCACTGGTGTCGTTATAGTCGTTGTCATTATCATCGTCCTCGGAATTTTCGTCGTCTTTGTCCAGGTAAGCGAACTCATCATCATCGTCTGGGTAATCGTTGCGCCAGTTAGATTCGCTGTTTGAGTCTGAATCATCGTCAAAAATTTCACCGTCATTTTTGTATTCGGCGTCCTCTACGTCTACATACACATACTGGTGGGGTGACCTCTCGAGGTCAGAACCCTCCGCCGAATTAGGATATTGAGTTCTGGCCCCCGGATCTATCCGGTAGACATCGTAGACGAAGTTGTTGTCAGAAGCCATGGTCGACACCTCTGATTCTACTTTTGGGGGTTCAACGGGTGTAGCGACAAGACGTAGGCCGTTCATAGTTATTGCCAGGGGATCAGTGGCCGGAGCGGATGAAGAGCAACTTTCGAGGTCGATAACACGTAGGCATTTGCTGCTGGACGGCCCACTTTCGGTTGGTAGAGTTGCAATAACTTCCAGAGGCGACCGAGAACGACGCTTTGGTGAAGATGAGGGAGAAGGCGATAGCCTCCGTTTGGCGGCAGAGAGATGGACCTGGGAGAAGTATGCTTTTAGATTTACAAAATGGTTTAGTGTGCATTTTCAGAAAATGTTCTTCTAGGGACGGGAGAAAATCATTGATCTGAGCAGCAAAAGAATCAAGGATGTGTTGATGAGTGATTAGCTTGCCACGCGATTGCATTTATATTTTGGCATACGGCTCTGTAGTCGCGTTGTGATGCTTCCTATCAAATTCCGTGGAAAGTTTTAACGAATACCTTAGTACGGCGGTATGGTATTGCGAAAAGCCACACTGAACTGCACCAGTTCATAAAGCAGCAATTTCAATAGCAGCTTGTTGGCATCTCAAAGACTTTCATTATTGAGCTTAAAATGACTTCGAGTTGTCATGGGATAAATATCCCTGATCCCATCAAACGAATACGAGGTTAGAACAACGTTCTGCAATTACTATCATCCCAGAGGCCTGAATGAAAAACATCCCGATTCGATGGATGGGTCAAGTGGTAATTTTGTCAGTTGCCTTATAAGTTTGTTATAAAAACTACTCTGAGCAGAGGATAAGCTAAGAATTAGACGCGATCGTTGGGACAACTTTATTCTAGCCAATCTTCAGAGACAGCATCATATGCGGGTAGAGGATAAGCTGTTGTTATAAGAAATGGCAATACAAGTAATTCAATGCTGTTTGCGACCATCAATCAGCATAGTTGCCGTGATCTTATCACCGCTGTTGATTATTAACGTGACAATTATTCGGCAATTTGGCTCTATTTCCGGAACCGTTGCTCATCTGCACCACCCCTGCGTGGTTAAGTATTTTGCCCAGACAAAAGCAAAGCACAAATAAAGCCATGATTCCAGCGAGCGAACAACCTGTTTCTTTATGTATACACACATACCTAGAATGCGAACATTCACCTGCATTTGTGAAAAATTCGGGCGCGATGCGCTTCAGACAGCTCGGGCCGGGAGATAGGCGCTACATGAGAGGCAGCAAGGTACGAGAAAATTTGGTTTTTGCACCAATGCATCCAAGACGGACTGACGCCGCGATGCCCGGTGAGGTCATCACTTAGGCCCTTGGTAAGACAATCTTGGCTCTGGCGCATCCCAGACAAGTGAAGAAGCGAGTAATTTTGGAACAAAAACTGAATACGTTACAGCCATCCGACACAGGAAGCTCAAACTTAATCCACAACCTCTCATCCAAGCTACCAACAGAGCAGCAACTACGGGTGCTGTGGCATGAACCTTGTTTTAATACCGCCGATGCCAGTCCTGCTGACTTTATTGCAGCCCTGGAAGCGATGCTTGTGAGAACTGAAACGACCGACGACGACAAACACTCTGATCAACAACTTGTAACATCTTTGCTGATGGCACACAGACCAATCCAATGTGTTTCGAAGAGTAAGTCAAAAGCTATGAAAGAACTAAGGACGTACAAACAAATTATCATTCTACCCGCTGATAAGGGGCGATCAAATGTCGTAATGAATCAAGATTACAATGAGAAAAGCGAGGCTTTACTTGATGGCGGAGAATTTTACAGACCAGCACAGCGCGCACAAGCCAAAGCAGTATCAGATCGGTTGAATGAATTACTCCGAGCATTCAAACGCCAAAACGTGATCACGGATAACGAACGACGTCAAATGAAACCAACGGATACTGCCTCGGGTCGCTTCTACGGTATGTCAAAGATCCATAAACCAAATGTCCTACTGCGGACAATCGTTACCCTAAAATGCAGCCTCACCTATAACCTAGAAAAATGTATGTACTCGAAACTGAAATTCCTCCAAAACAATTCGACTGTCTCAGTCCGTTTAGCCTCCCAATTCCTGTCAGACCTCCAAGGTCGGAGGATTCAATAGGACGAAGTGGTGGTCTCTTTTGAGGTGACGTCATTATTCACATCTACCCTGTCAAGTTTAGCACAGGAAGTCTTGCGAAGCATACTTGAAGAGTCATACCACAAAACCCAGAGCTCGCTCAAAATTGAACGCCTTATGAGGCTGTTCGATTTTTGTCAAAAACGTACTTCACCTTTGCCGGAGCAGATCAGGGTAACTCCAGTGGGTTCCCCAATCTCCGGTTTAGTGGCAGAATTGGTCCTACAAGAGCTGGAAAAGATCACCTTCACCCATTAGCTGCCGACCTTGTGGCGCCTTTACGTAGACGACACGTTTTTTATCGTCAAAAAGAACATGCTACAACATTTATATGATCATCTTAACTCGATCTTTCCCGATAAACAATTCCCGAGCGAAGAAGAAAATGAGCAGTAGCTACCCTTTCTTGAGGTGCTCGTCAGGCGAAGTCCCAACGGCGAAATAGAAACAACTGTCCACACACAGCTCCTCAAATTTCACAGCAACCATCCCATGGCACACAAACAAAGCCGTGTCAGAACATTGTTTTAAGGCATCCAGACTCATTGCAGTAACCCGGCAGAAAAAAACACGTGAGGCCCGTTACCTCCACAACCATTTTATGCGGAACGGCTATCCGAAAACGTTCATAAGTTGATGCCTACGTGTTCACCCCCGGAGGACCCAGTTAAAACAAGCATCTATGGTATGGCATGTGCTGCCATACATCAAGGATGTTTCAGAAACGACCGAGCACATTGCTGCGGGACTAGGTGTCGGAATTGCACACCGGCCCAAAGCTACCATGCGCAGCAGGGTCATGAAAATAAAATAAAAACCGATCAAATCCTAAGGAGCAGTTGGGTGTAGTGTATTGCATCCCGTGCTAAAACTGTTCCCGTAACTACACAGGACAGACTGGACGTATGCTTGGATCGAGCATACACGAGCATAAGCTGGATGTGAGACGGGGCGACGGCCTATCACAAGTGGCTGCCCACACCTACGAAACGAGTCACGAGTTTAACTTTGCAGCCACGAAGATAATCGCCCACGCCAGAAGTAAGACAAGCCGGGAATTGATCAAAACCTGGGCCTCCGATGAGAACTCTGTCAATCGATTTATCGATTTGGCACCGGCATATCAAGCACTGCACAGTCACCTCCTGACTGGCGCCACTGGTTTCTGATTGGCCCCTACCCCTATAACTATTGGTGATTTTTTTGCCACTTTTACCTCTGACGATGGATTTTAGTAAGAGTTCGAAAGCTCAGACTAATAAAGTCATGATTCCAGCAAGCGAACAACCTTCTTCTTCTTTAGTTATACAGAAAATAGAGGCTGGAGGCCATTGTGCTTGCTAGTTGAATGTTGGTCGCAGAATCACGACTCAAGCAATTCGCGGCTCACGCGTTTGCCACCTCTAGCGATTGTTTCGACCTCGTCAAACTTGAGGACGTGGTTGGGTACTGTTGAGTGAGCCGGGATTTCGCATCTAACGTCATTCCTCCTCACTGCTGCAGATTCAACCATTCGCGTCCAAAGTAATCTCTCAGTGTCTCTGACAGGGCTGCCTTGTCCACAACTGTAACAGATCCAGTAAGACTCCAGACGTTACCTGCCATGTCGGTAGGTATTCCGGCCACATGACCTGGCACCTGATGGTTCCATCTGGACTGTGTGTAACTCCTATTCCAAGTGATGTGAGAATACAACCGACGGCTTCGAGACGTTCTTCGCGTACCGGTGCGCTCGCCAAAAGTTGAAGTTTGTTTCTCGTCGCGTTTACGAATGGACCAGCCGAATAAATTTCGCGGGTAACCATTAGCTCTAAGCAACCGTCGAGGATATTGAAATTCAGCAGCCTTGTCTTCCGATTCACTGCAATGCGTCTCAACACGCCGGTATATCACTCTTGCGCAATTGCGTTTGTGGCTGATCGGATGGCTGCTCTTGAAGCTAAGTACTTAGCGTTGTATTAGTCGCTGCAATTTCTGCCTGGGCAACATAATTAGCCACACAGAGGGCGCGGGCGACCAACAGTTCGGGTGACAGCGAACCAAATGGCCGAGTAGTCACCACGCGAACAATCAACAACGGCGACGAAATCACGGCCATTAGCGACAAGGTTATGGGCAGAAAATCAATCATCATATCAAATACGAGAGCCAGCAATGAAGGCATGTTTGGCCTGGCGATTGCGTCCTATAAATACTGAGTTAATTTTGCCTTTATGACCCTTTTCCGTGACTGTCTCTGATGATGGTTTCGAGTAAGAATCCGAGATATCAGCGCATTCAATGCCTGGTTTCAGCAATCGCATAGTCTTCTTCAGTTGGAAAGAAAACCTACTTAGTTGCCGGTAGTGTTTGATGTGTCATTATTAAGCAATTGGGTATTTTACAGGTCAATCTACGTCAAAACCTGTCACTAAGCGAGCGACCAAATTTGGGTTATTGTGCTTCTCCATTAGATTCTACAATACCCACCTTTGCCGGAGGGGTTAAAAACCTTAATTACGTTAACTTTGGTAGCGCATGGGACTGTCAGTTACCCAGTTGGTGTAGTCAGCTGGAACCAAATAGGGAAACAGGTAAATCAAACCTATGTGCACCTAGATGCCGACCCCAAATATGCACCAAATACTCAACCACTGAGCCACTGAGAATAAGCTTACCTGCTGTGTGAAGTGACCCTTACTCCCTTCTTCAGACTCACAGGGCAGGCCCGTGGAACTGAGACTCACCAAACTGGTCTCGTTGAGGGACAGAGCAAGGTTGTCCGAATTTTTTCAGGGAAGTCTAAGTTAGAGGCATCAAATACACTAAGATGGAGAAGACTATAAAAATGGGAGCTGCACGTCTCCGTATTATCTACCCTCACCATCCACCCATTTCTCAATCCTACCAACCGTGGACCTAAAAATTCTTCAGACAATAACGTGGAAGAGTCACGATTCCCGCAGCCTGCTAGGCGCTTCACTCCGAAACACTCGTAAGACTCAATGAAAAGGCCTTTAAAATATCCGTGATCAAATATAGCTATTTTCCGCATTAGTTTTAGAGGCAGTGAACTTCCAACCAATGAACAAATGCAGAGGCCAAACTCATTGAAGTGTTCTTCCAGGGGATGGCCAAAACACTTGATATGACGATGGCTTATTTGATAGCGATCAACGATCGCCCGGTCATAGAAACGGCACTGAAATCAATGTAGATATGCATGTTTAGATAGGCGCATAGTTAAAAATGCTTCATTATATTTCTTGTGTCAGTCCCTACCGTACATACATGCTTGAAAACTTGCATTCATTTATATCCTCTGACTGTCTCATGGAATCTTGCCCACTCGGCATCAGATAGCAATAGATTGTGCAAAGAGTTCAATGACAAACAATTGCTATGATATACGGACCCAACGCGCTGTTCAGTCATCTGTATTCGAAATGCGTCCAACAATCATTTGGGAAAAGGCTGCATTAGATGTACAATTAAAAAATGTAGGAGAAATAAATGACCAAAGCAGTTAGAGTAGATCTACCTGGTAGTCGATCTTCTTTTCGTCTTCCGGGTTGATAACGCAAGCAGTGGAGGTAGAGGTCCAGAATATGCGGCGTGCACCAACTGCACCCATATCCTGCAGTGCGTCAAGGCCACCTTCATCCAGGGTTGTTGAACCGACGTAACGAAAGCACTTCACCTTCTTCACCTCGGGGTACCACTGGCAACGCTTTTTGTAGGGAACGGTGTTGAAACATTCCACAGGAGGCTCGCTGAATGGACGTTTGACGCGCAGAAGGAGGGTGGAGGAGTCAACCTCGGTTTTCGTCCTTTTACTGTCCCTGAAAAATTGTATGGAATGGGGAAAAAACATAGAATGTGGACGAAATATGTTCCAAAATAGACTAGCATCAAAAAAGACAAAATAGTCACTGTGTGAGAGGTGCGAATAGACTTACAAAGTTACATTAAAATCAAGACAAAGAAGGTTGGTGTACAGGTAAGAATGTGCGAAATTTGGCCTTGGTTGACAGTGTGTCTGCTTCTCGAACTCAGCTTCTCCTACCCGTGTTTGCAAGATGTACTAATGGAAACGAACCATTGCTGTTTTTCTATTGTCCTCAGAAATTAATCGTAAAATTTGAGTAAATTAGTCTGAACTAGGCTTTATAGGCTCAGACCGGAAGTTGATACAAATACTTGGGACGACGTCCAACAGCCTATGGGCAGTTTAATGACTAGTACGCGGCTATCCCACTGAACTACAGTTTACAAGGCCTTGCAATTGCGTATCAGCGAAACACGTATCTGGACTTTTTGTTAATATCTATACTGCCAGTATCGTGTAGTTTGATACCTTAGGAAAATGAACCAGTTACACCTCAGGACTGACATTCAAGACAAAGTGGGACTTCATTAAAGACGCACCCTTTCATGAAATTCAGCACCGGTAAATTAAATAAGGTTTAGATTCAGGAATCCGAGTAGCTTGTGCTAAGCTTTGTTGACTCTGCGTTTGATAACAAAGGGTTGATTTGCTACTGCAAGCCCTCCAGAGGCCGAAGATTTGGAAACGCAACCGTTTTTGAGCGTGTCGCAGCAGACAAGGAAGTAACATGGGTTAGGCGATGTGCTGTCGATGCAAACAGTGACTTAAGACTCAGAACAATGGACTTCGGAGTCAGGCCCGCATTTGGTATGTAGGATTACTAGGTTGACTGATAATCTAATGAAAAGATGCTCTATTACGTGAAGTGGGAACAGTTTCAATAAAACACAGTAAAAGAAAAGGCTATGAAGTATGTACACTAAAAACAGACAGTTCCTACCCAGGACTAGTATTTTCCATTTTGTTCGGCGTGATGAGTACCTAAATGGAGGGGGTAAATAATTAAAGTACTGACCAAAATCGCACCTGCGTTAAATTAAGTTTGTTGTTGGCAATGAAATCGCCAACTAAGTAGAAAAAGATATTTTCTATCAATAAATTCACACAACCCGAAGTGAAAAAAACGTGGTGTTGATGTCATTCATAACCTTAGATGGGAAGGTACAAGCGAGGAAGACTGCGGCCAATTTCCGAACATCATCAAGTGATATTCGGGTTTCAGTTCATCAGTAAACGGCTCATAAAATGCCGGGCTTAAGGTATAACGCCACAGGGTGAGCGGTGACAACCAGCCTCCTACAACTTCAGCCAAATGAATACAGAGGGGCTTCTAAGCAATTTTGAATTCCATTAATTAGGTATTTCACCGATACTAGTTGGCTTCGTTCGGTTGAAATTACTTCGGATGCGACATAACGAGAACTGTCCATGCTAGTTTGTCTTATTTTGTGTTACCGAGACGACCTCGAAGAATTGTGTCACACTTCGTGTAACACACTCCACTTCCATGCGTCTATCTGGAAGCGCATAAAATCACGTAGGTCAAAGCGGTGATAGGGTGTGCGTAGGTATTGCGGTCAACTGAGGCAAACACGGTGGGCGTATGTTGGTGCTCCTGGCACTGGCTTAGTAGGTTCAGTGCGATGGATTCACAAGTGATATGTATGTGCGGTGATAATACGGGCAGGATGGGTTGGCAGCTCTTGAGATGGTGGAGGGGGTTAGAAGTGCTAAAGATGTTGGAGTTTTCGGGTGTGCGAGGTGGATTGAGCGTACAAAATTGCGATGAATTTTGCTATCGTACACACTAATGTGACTTAGTAGACCCATGCGATGATTAAATTTGCGTGAGTAGTTGCGACAGATGTGGCGGGTGCATGTTGGGGGCTCCAAATACTGATTCGGCGGTCTCAGTGCTACAAATTCGCAAGCGACAGCCCAGGTCGATGCGTGATGTGAATGCACAATTGCAGTGAGGGCAACTAGGTGTCGGGTGCCCATTGCTGGTGGTGGGGACGGTGTTGGTGAGGGTGGTCGCTGACGGGGTTTCGGCACTATCCTCTCCGATGGTAGACGTGGTAGTCATCGCCACCGTCTTCAAGAGGGTGATGGCTGGTAAAACCGTGTAACCACACCCGAACCCGTCTACATCATCGTACACAAACACAGAAACGATACCGATCATGTCAGTGGGAGGTGTGCTTTTTGGCTCCTTCTACACGTGGCCTCTAAGACACTCGAGTGTGTTAAATCCGAACTGCCTACTTCCTTTATGTGCGAAAGCCTAGCTTGCTGCGGCAGGGAGCCAGACTCTGTTTGGCATGCGTAGATGGGCTTAACTCTGTCAATCATGGCACCCAATCCCTGTCTCAGATGACTGGCGAGCTCAGACAGCGGGGTGGAAACCGTGAGCGGGAAGAAACGGTGACGTCTACAGCATGCGGCGCATATACCTCACAATAAACAGGCTGACGAGATTGAATCTATCGCTGTGCGCTTATACCTCTGTAAGTACATCGCATCGTCTACAGGGTGGTATTAACGGTTAGGATTTCATCAGTTGGTTAAATCAACTTCCCTCCTCTCAAAAGTAGTAACTGTAAACATTTCACTCATACAAATGTTTTCGATGGGATTCAGATAAGAAACTTCCCCGCGCTGTCCCTACAGCAAAAAAACCGTAGCATTATCAATTGGTTCTGCTAAAAAAAGAAGATGAATGACGTCGTTGGCGGGCAATGTACTATCAGGTACAGAAGGATTAAGTAGTTGGCGGCCTTGTAATAAATTTGAAAATCATTTATGACAACGCAGTTAATTAACTTATAAACAAGATTAAAACTGGACTTTCATATTTCCTGCAAATCAATAATTTATCCGTGCTATTACTAGTAGCGAAATAATTGGAGAGGTAGTCAGGCTGGCAAAGCCAGCAGGTCAACATTCATGTTTCACTTGAAATAGTGCGCATATTCTCCCTCCAGTCACATTTCGAGTGGTATCCTAAATCGAATGTTCCTACTGAGCAAGTAATGTAGCCCAGACCTCAATTTAACCTTGGCTGGAAATATGCTTCCTGTATATTTCTTGCACAAGCTAATCTAACACGCGATACTGCTCAGTTTCCCTACCCATCATGGCCTGATCACAACGCAACACCTCCTTGCCGACATGGAGCATTTCAGATTTCATGAAATGTGTTTCATGGGAACGTCTGATCTCCATTTTATGTGAACAGTCAGGTACTGGATTACCAAGCTTCTAACATAATAAACAAAGAATTCACACTTTAAACTTTCTCGTTCTCAACGTCAAGGTTTTGCTCAATAATATATGCATGCTTCGGACTGTATGAACATTGTTCATGTAAGGAAACACGAGCAACGTCATCCGTAGCTGTGTCCATACTGTTAGTCCCGAAGTAAACTTGCATTCGAAATACCCAAATAGTCAGATATAAAGAGGATCATGCATAAATAGTAAGCAAGCCTTTACCTTTCTGCCAAACGACCTTTCATGTTGTCAAACGGTAGAAGATCGTTTGTATATTAGCCCTTCTTTTAAAAATAAATCTTATTTACCCGTCGACGCCGACGCTCAAAATGTCGTGCACCAGTAACCTGGACTGTTTTAAATGGGGAATCACTTCAAGAAACGATGATCACCGACAAGAAAGGAAGTAAACGCATTTGAATCTTCTTAGCAGATCCATTATTCCTATTACCTTGCACAGAACATTACTGTCTCGACTCTCATAATAAATATTCAAATATAATCTAGCACGCTTTCTGGAATTATTTTTTCTGACTGGTGCTTTGAAAGTGTCGATTAAAGTGAGTCTATTTCAGAATGCACAGGAAGTTGTCCAGAAAAGAATTCGGACGCAAAGACCGATGCGGTGACTCCAAAAGCAAGGAATATAAAGAATGGTACAAAAAAACGAATTCAATACCCGTTTCCCAGGGCTGAGTTAACGTTTACTTGTGATACTGGTGAAGCGATATCGCAGAGTTAGTTGTCAATTTTTTTAGAGCATGAACCGTTGTCGGTAAACACAGAGGTTAGGAACATGATCTACCGTGGGTTGTGGGCAAAATACCCAAGTTGCACGTCTAAGTAATTCAAATATTAAGAGTCAGCATAAAGTTTGAATGAAGGAAGGCTTTGGAAAATTAGTGAAACTTGTAAATGTACTGTAAGAGCACAATGGTGAGCGAGTCTGTTATTGACTTCCCCAGGCCTTTTACTTAATAGTATGAGTGCAATAGACTACGGTACGTGATCGAGTTTGATTTAAAAAGAACTTGTAAATTTTGTGGTTGTGTGTGAAGAATACCGGTGGAGAAACAATCGAAAAGTACGAAATGCACCGCACTTAATTGGCGAGTATACAAAGGATTGATAGTATTCGGACTTCGGCAGTTTGCATAAAGAGACAACTAAAAAGATGAAGTAATCCATATCCTGGTCTGTTTTGCATTGGGTGGTTCCTTGCCGTGTTTTCAGAAATGACAGTTATGATTTAGTCCTCAATTATCGTATGTTATATGACGAACAGACACACGTTCTGCCGTTTTGTTTCGACATGAGGCCAAGGTCAATGAAACAGGAACCACGTTTTGGAAGTATAACGGTTCGGAACGTACGGCATGGTTTAGAAGAGAATATTTCAGAGAGCCTCTGACCGAGCGGCATCATCACTTGTTACTCTAATGCATAAGTGGATTCGATTTCAAAGTATAATCATTTCGGAGGGATGATGAGCATATACGTTGGTCACCATGTGAAATTTTGCCACTATACTGTAAACCACTCTCTGCTTTTATGGAACCCGATACAGATGTCACAACCCCTTGCAGTGAAAGCTATGGTCTTAAGATCAAGCAGGGTGCGCTATCTGTCAATGGATAATCGAACCTTAAGTGGAATCATTTGCGTTGGATGAAGTGTCGTTTGATCGTTCAACATATTGTTAAGAGATAACAGCATAACTATTCCATATCATCTTTTGTTACTTTGGCAATTTTTGTGTTGGTTTTACCTCCTGTTGTTGGAAACTTCTTAATTAACTCATTCTTTTTACGCTAACCATGCTCTTACTCTGCTACTTTGCCCTGTCAACACAGTATTTCCTTTCAATTCAAATACCATTTACTGACGCTTACATGCCCCTGATAACATTCTATTCACCCAGGACTAGCCCTTCTAGCTAGTCTGAGTCTACTTTTGTGATTAATTGACCATTGTCAGTAGTACCAAAGGCAATATCTACCCAACAGTCTTTGTTGTGGGCTGAGCAGTCAATCTGATCCCACTAACACACAAATATGAGCTCTTCGTGCGCGGCTGCACAGACTAGTAAAAAGTTGGAAAGCCGGGGTACAGCAGTAGTTAGCTATAGGCAATTATAATCAGCAAACTGTCCTAAAAAAATATCCAGAACAAACAAGAATAAATGATAAGTAGAGAAGTCGAGTTGTGACAGTCAAAATAACCAGATGCTCAACCGCTATATAACAAAACACTAAGTAAGTAGAATAATGGGAGAAGGCACGATGAACGGTGTAACGAACCACAGTTCCGACAGAATTGTTTAAATGGACTGGAGGCACTTTTCGCGCGGATCCCGGATGGAAATAGTGATCGAATGTCTGTGAAGATGCCGGTGCCCCCTTCCACTCTCGAACGCTGACTCTCGTCCCCACGATTACCGTCGCTGCTTATCGAATCGTTATCCTTCGCTCAATGTCAGCATCCCCTCATCCCGACAATGCAGTTGCCCACAGCGTTGCACTCCCCACCGGTTATCCAACGGACATGACAGAATTTCCCCCACTCCAAAAGGGACAAAGCTTGATGTCAGCGTAGGAGGTTCATAAAAGGACGTGAAATAACTACTCGTGGGAGCTTCTGGCCTGAGTATCCAGTTCTAGTGAAATGGCTCTGATAACGCCAACTTAAGGCGGAGGGAATCACGCGTTTTACGACGCGGCGGTTGCTATCAGCGATAGCTACTTTAATTCCGAGTCCTCCCGATGAGCTGTCGTATTTTGCGTGCGCTTCCGATGACGACGACAGCCATTTCACTAGAACTGGATACTCAGGCCAGAAGCTCCCACGAGTAGTTATTTCACGTCCTTTTATGAACCTCCTACGACGACATGAAGCTATGTCCCTTTTGGAGTGGGGGAGAATTCTGTCATGTCCGTTGGATAACGGGTAGGGAGTGCAACGCTGTGGGCAACTGCAGGGTCGGTATGATGGGATGTTGACATTGAGCGGAGGATAACGATTCGATAAGCAGCGAAGGTAATCGTGGGGACGGGGGTCAGCGTTTGAGAGTGGAAAGGGGCACCGGCATCCTTACCGACATTTGGTCATTCCGTTCCCATCCGGGATCCGCGCGAAAACAGGCCTCCAGTCGATTTAAACAATTCTGTCGGAACTGTGGTTCGTTACAACGGCACCTCCTGCATCGAAACGCGAATCTCTTTCAGTCGCGTAAATTTCAGCGCAGTAAAATCTGATAATATCTGCAGATCTAAGGCAAGCAAGGTTACCAAGTATTCATAAAAATACGGAATTTGAGCTTGTCTCTGTATATTGCTTGGTACTAATGGACTTCGAAGGTGAGTGGCGTTTGCAAGTGTGGTTATAATAATAATAATATTTGTATTAAATGCCAGTTTACAGGCGTTATCAGACGAAATATTCAGTGGGGATCAGGCTGGCAGTGCAAAAAAAACTCCTGAATATATATCATTATAAGTATTTTCCTAGATTTATGTTATTCATGAGAAAAAACTGCCGCCTGTAAGGATGATAGCAGTTCAGATCAGGGAAGGGCTAACATAATTGCAGTTTTTTTGTAGTCTCCCTGTCTTTGTTAGGAACCTGGATTCTGCCCCAGGCAAGAGTGTATCCGTGTACGGTTGTTCACTGTCTGCCGAAGTAGTCAACATGTGCAGGCTGCAGAGACGGTGCCGTATCTCTCAAGGTAACGACTGGGATTGGGTTCAGATGCCGCGCACTCCGTCAAACAGGAAAACAGATTCTACCGTGTCGGCGCCCAGATTTCTTGGAAACTGTTCTGAATGCAAAACACTAGTAATAGTTATCTTAAACAAAGAATAACTTCACTGGATTTTTATGTTATGGGGTAGTTTATTCCACATGGCTATGGTGTTTACCGAAAAGAATTGACCATACTTAACTGTACGAGCTAATGAAAGAAATAAAAAGACATTGCGATGATTTTTGGGCCAAGGTGGTCAAGCTGCCTCACAGTGGTAAGGGGATTAAATGTACGACTATTCAAAAGCTTAAACAGTAAAAAGAGTCCCTTCTGCACTCGGCGAAACCATAAGGGAGCAATGTTTACAAGCCCACAGCGTTCTTTATACGACAGATTACGGTGCTCAAACGATAAATTATTTTCGTGAATTCTTTTCTCACATGAATATCTGTAGAATCTGGGAGAAGGTGATGATATAACGGGTAATTTCAGCACTGGAAAGTTATGAGCAGCTGAAGGCATATCAAAATTGGAATTATTACTCCGCATAGATAAGGGAGAAAGTTGATATAATTATTGCAAAATCTCGATATATGGGAGCGGAAACTGAACTGTTTAAGTGAATGCAAAGAAGGTGGAGATAAAATCCGGCGATATGATAGCATCTTGAACATATTACACACGTCTCGAGGCGTTTTGTGAAGGTTGTGAACCTGCCTTCAACATATTATAAATCTTCAATTCAATTCAATTTTATTGAAGGAAATTGGCATGGGCCTTTGAGTACCCTATTTGTAACGTAAAATTCAGTGTGGTTTACATAGAAACCGTCTGGGTCGCAAAGGTACAAATGGCGGCCATAAAATATGACAAGTGATACGTGACTCTCGAGCGTTTATATTAATTCCTCTTCGCTGAGGCTCGTTTTGGAACATAAATTTTTCAAGGTTCCTTTTAAAGCTTTCTAGCAATGGTGACATCACAACGTCTTCAGGGAGGGCATTCCGTGGTTTAACCACTCTGACAGAGACGAAGAACTTGCGCACATCCAGTCTCCCCTGCTGGATGCGCAGTTTCAATGGGTGACCTCGGAGATGGGTCGTGGTGGCAAATTCAAAGAATTCCGAGAATTCCAGGCAACAATCCAATACATTCACATTGCAAATTTCTGCAGGAGATCACAACACATTTGCCTATAACTCAAAGAGAACACATTAAGATTCAATAGGTGGTTTGAATATGAAAAAGGAGCTTTGACCCCTAACAATTTTGATGGCTCTCCTCTTTACTTTTTCGAGGCAGTTCTGATCTTGAACTGTCTAGGGTTTTTAGGCTTGCACAGCATATTCCAAATGCGGCCTAACGAATGTTCCAAAAGTCTTAGTGAAGTGATCTTCATCGAAATCCAAAAAGGCTCGTCTAAAGGCATGCAGCACCGCGATTGCGCTCTTCGCCACTTTCGAGCAGTGAGAGGATGGTTTTAAGGTGGTGGTCGTCATCACACCAAGGTCATTGTGGGTTTCCACGTCTTTTAAGGCTTCACCGTTGAGAAAGTAGCTTCTTTTTTCGGTAGATCCAGATGGGTTGCCTAAGCGAAGTATTGTACACTTATCGACGTTGAACCGTAAAAGCCAATGATTCGACCACTCCTCCAACCGAGTTAGGTGGATCTGTAGTTAATCTTCGTCAGCAGGGGCTCTGGATTACATTCCAGATTTTAATGTCGTCAGCAAGCATTGCTGTTTCACAGTCCAGATCCCTGACACAATTGTTCACGCATATTAAAAACCGTATTTGCCCTCATACAGAACCCTGAGGAACCCCACTCTAGATCGCAGCAGAACTTGACCTCTCTTGGCCGATGCACACAACCGGGCGCCGACCCACGAGGAAGTTTTCGATCCACTTGAGGAGTTTACCTCTGATTCCAATTTGTTCTTCCTTGTACAGCAGTCTCTGTTGCGGCACAGTATAGAAGGGCTTTTGAAAGTCAATGAAGGCGATGTGAACCGCGTGTCTATCTTCAAGTGCTTGGATCCACGTCTGGAGCGAATACAGAAAATATTTTGTGCATGATCTCCCTTTTCGGAACCCGTGTTGACAGCTTGATAAAAACTTATGAGTCTCTAGGAATTTCACCAATTCGCTCTTGATGATCCTTTTCATAATCTTGCCAGGGATGCATGTCAATCTTATGGACCTGTTGTTTTTCACTGTCGCCCGGCTACCGCTTTTGTACAAGGGAGTTATATGTGCCAGCTTCCAACCGATAGGAAGTGTTTCGGAGTCAAATTACTTTTAAAAGAGCACTGACAGAGGTGCGGAAAGTTCATCGGCGAGTTCTTTCAGAAGCTTGGGTGGAAGCTCATCTGGTCCTGGGGATTTCGACTCTTTTAGTTCTTTTATTTCCTTTTGGATCACAAATTCTGAGAACAGTATGTGGCTAATGCTTGCAGTCAGCGGAATATCCACTGAGGGACGAAGGAACCTTGCCTCGTTTGTGAAGACTGAGCGGTAGAACTGTGAAAAGTACTCGGCTTTTTCTCTGTTTTCAGAAATTTTGACGCCAATGGCAGTCTTCATCAACGGTATTTGATGTCAATTCCTTGTACATCTATGGAGGTAACTGTAGAATAACTTTGGATTCTGCGTTGTCTTTTGCAGCAAATTCTTATGGAATTCTCGTCGCGTTTAAAGGATAAGTCTTTTCAGTTTATGCCTCTGTGTTTTATACTTATTAAAATATGCGACTTGATTTAACTTGCAATATTTTCACCACAACTTTTGCTTCCTGTTTATTTCCCTTTTTAAGTTGCTGTCTAGCCACACAGGATGCTTGCTGTGATGGACACCCGTTAGTGGGCAGTGATTGTCCATAAGTTGCAGAAGAACATTTCGGAAGGACTCCCAATCTTCGTTCACGGTGCTCGAAAACATTGAGGCCCAGTTTATGTCTGTTAAATCTGCTCGCATCTGATGAAAGTTTCCTCGCCAAACGTTACGCCGTTTTTCCACTATAGCAGGCGAAACGGAGAATAAGGAGTAATCCCACATAATCACTACGACCGAGCGGAGGCATTGAAATAATCTCGTCAATGCTGCCTAATGTTTTCGTGAAAAACAGGTCAAACAGTTAGTCCTTTGTCCTTCACGTGTTCTGGTGGGGAAAAGGACATGTTGTGTTAGTAGTGCCTTCAAGGTCTTTAGCGGAAATCATAATCTAAATTCGATTTCGGGTGCGATGATTGAACAGTGCTCCAGTTAATTCCTGGTGCGTTTGAAGTCACCCATAATCATGACATTAGGTTGACTGGAAAAATTTTCTAACTGTTCAAAGATGTGGGTTTCTGCGACTCGGTTTTTCCTAGGTGGCCGATAGACAATGAGGACACCCAGACATGGAGAGCCAAGACCCTTGATGTTCAACCACATGGCTTCCATGCTGCATGCAAACTTGCTCGTCTTGTCGGACACAATTAGCATGTGTTTCGCATTCACAACTATTCCACGACCCCATCAGTTTTCTCTGTCCCTCCGATATATCTGGCATCCAGACAATGTTATTTCGCTACCTCAAATACTGCCCGACAGCCAGGTTTCGGTTACTGCTATCACATCCAGAGATACTTCGGAAAGGCAAATTTTTAACTCATCAAGTTTTGACAAAAGGCTTTGGGTATTTGTATACCAGCAATTCAATTTTGCGCTAACCAAACTTCTTGTTGCATTTGTCAATTTTATGGGCCTTACTGCGTCTCCTCTATCGTCAATGTCGTATGTCTTTTCCGTTTCTTGATGGGTTTCAATAACTCTGGTTGCTTTAGTGAGAACGCTGGGCGTTACGGAATCAGTGAAGATATCACTTTGGGGAATTGGTTCCCTGATTGTTTTGGCGTTAGTGAGGTGGCTGCCATTTTCCTTAGTACAATCGGTTGGTTCCATGGAAAATTTGTATTCTTTTGAATAGTCAGATTGTGTTCGCCAGCCTTTAGTCTTGATTGTAGTTCCAAGACAAGTTCCCGGCGTTTCAGCCTTCCCCAAGAGAGTAGTCCGGTTGAAAAAAACTCTTTATGTGAGTAACGGAGGTTTCGTTTTTTGGATAGGATCCCCTTGATTTGGTCTTTGCTCTCTAGCCTTATTTTGAGAAGTCACGATCGCGGTGTTCCCAGGCTTTCTTCAGAATTTTTGCCGATCCGGAATGTCTTAATAACTTTTACTTCCACGCTTGTGGGAGCAATTGGTTTAGGAGGCCATTAAACGAAGCAAGGTCTTCGGTGACACAGTCTTCAGGTCAAACTGCAGTTGACTCGTGCAAACCTAACTAAAATACTGTTGCCGATCCTGGTGCTTGGGATTTTCGCTTCCTCCTAAGTTCTTCTTAGGGACACGAGAACGGTTTACAGAGCTTTCGTTGGGATTTAAGTCTACCTCTAACCATACTCTAATCTGAAGGCTTCAATGAATCCATCAAGGTTGATTGTGACTTCGTTCTCCTGTTGTGGTGTTTAACCCATTGCAGATTGCCACGCGTTTGTTTCTTGGGATTCAACAACGGGCTCTTCAGAACACCCAAGACAGCAGGATGAGATTTGTGGTTCGATCTGATCGTCGTCCATAGGATTCAGAGACTGTGCTCCAGTTATCCGGTCGTTATGGGTATTCGCGTCCAAACAATGCATCTTGTTACAAGTTGTAGTTTTTGTTACTTTTATGGCTTTGGTCACTTCCTTTTTAACTGTAATATTGCTAACCGTATTTCGTCGAGTATTGTTCACTTGCAAGAGTTTCCTTGAGTCTGCAAGCTCATTTTCCAGTTTTTGAAATCTTAGTATCAGTATATTTGAGGGAGATGTAGACGAGTCACCTTTGAATTCCGTATTTGTACATGCGAGTTGTGGTATCAAAAAAATAGTATCTCGATATGTTGGCGAGGCCTACATAGTGGAACATAGTTGAAAAAGAGCAGATAGTAAAAAAACTCCCGGTGATATTTAGGAGAAAAAAACTGTCGCCCTTGGGGTGACTCCAATGGGGGCATTGTGTAGGTCACATGAATCAGCCAGATGCTCCCTTGCTGATTGTAGAGTCCGTTGAGGGATTTCAAAGGCGGAAATATATGCCCAGATCATTCTCGGTCCATTGCGGTGCAAACCAAGGGAGAACGTTCATACACCGCATGGACGATGGCCGCCAGGTCCAGCTGATGCGAAACACTCACAGTGTCACCAATGTGTGCAAATAATTAAGCAGCAAAGACATAGTGGACCCCAGCATGGGAATTATGGGAGAGCGAAAGACCTCAAAAGAAAATTAAAAAAATAAATGCTATTCCAATATAGCTAGTAGTATCATAAATAACTTATTTCTGATGTCACTCTTGCAGCTTACAGTAGGTATTGTAGCTCGCACCGTTATATCGATCTAACTTTCGCTTAAAAACCTCCAAGGAGTCCGACATAACCACATCCAGAGGAAGACTATTCCAAGCTTCGACTACTCTTTTGGAGAAGAGGTACTTAGGAGTGTCTAGCCTTGCTTCAGTCACACGTCATTTGAGAGGATGACCTCTCAAGTTCGTTGTTGTTGCTAACTCGAAGAAATCAACTGGGAAGAGACAACAGTCCTGGACGCGTAGTATGTGGAGTTTTAGTATCAGGTCTTCCCGAAGCTGTCTTTAGCGCAAGGGAAAGAGATTAAGATTCAACGGCCGTGATTTATAAGGCTGTGAGCCATGTCCAAGGACAAGTTTTGTTGCTCGCCTTTGGACCTTTTCGAGAATGTTGATGTCCTTCGCCACACAGGGTCTCCAATTTTGGATAGCGGACTCCAACTGTGGCCGCACGAATGTTCCGAAGACTTTAGCGAAGCAGTCGGTAGTGAAGGCTGCAAAAGCTGGTTTAATGAGGTACATAATCGACATGGCTGACTTCGCTACCTTTATGCAATGTAGGGAGGGTTTAAGTGAGCGCGTGATCCAGACTCCCAGGTCCTTTTGGGCATCTACTTCTTTCAATGGAATGCCATTCAGACTGTAAACCGTACGGTTCGAAGGATTGCTTTTTCTGACTCGTATGATGTTGCACTTGCTCTCATTAAACGGCAAGAGCCAGTCAGTTGACCATTTCTGGAGTCGATTTAAGTTTGCCTGAAGTCCTCATTGTCAGCCGCAGTTTGAATGATGCGCCAAAGTTTGAGATCATCGGCAAACATGGCAATATCGCAGTCCATTTCGTTGGCACAATCTTTGATGTAGACAATGAACAAAATAGGGCCGAGAACAGAGCCTTGGGGAACACCACTCTCAACCTCAACCTTGGTCGACTGTTTGTCGCTGATTTGGACAGTTCGTGAGCGGCCAGTTAAGAAGTTTTCTATCCATGTCATAAGTCTAACTCTTACTCCTACGTGGTTGAATTTATAAAGAAGGTGGTGGTGCGGCACTCTATCAAAAGCCTTTTTGAAGTTGATATAGACCGCGTTCACCATATTTCCTCTATCGACCGCCTCAGTCCAACGTTCGAAACAGTAGAGCAAAGTTTGGACGCAGGATCTACCTCTACGGAAACCATGCTGGACCTCGGATAGCGAATTGTTTTGTTCTGGGAGCTGCATTAGTTGTTGCTTAATTATTTTTTCCATGATTTTCCAGCAAACTGAAGTTAGGCTGACAAGTCGATCATTGTTTGCAGAGACCCGGCTTCCACCCTTATAAAGTGGCGTAATCCATGCGGATTTCCAGCCGGCTGGTAGACTTTCGGTCTGTAAGGTTGTTTGGAAAAGCGTAGAGCGTGGTTTTGCCAACTCTCTCGTGAGCTCTTTCAACAGCTTGGCAGGTACTTCATCGAGACTCGGTGACTTAGATTCCTTTAACCCCAAAATTTATTTGAGCACAGTAGTCTCGGTGAAATGAACAGTCTCGACTATTGTAACCACTTCGAAGCCATCGGAAGAGTAATCGTATCTCGTTTCCTTTGTGAAAACAGACTGGAAAAATTCCGAAAGATGATTAGCCTTCGCACCATCTGCAGTAAGGTCTATGCCCTCGGCGGTCCTCAGCAGGGTTATCGGATCCTTGTTCCATGTATTCTGGCTGAGGTAACCGTAAAAAAGTTTCGGGTTCACGGTGGCCCGGTTCAGCAGGTCTACTTTGAAAGCCTGTCTTGTGCTAACAATAAGGCCCTTGACCCGATTTCTTTGCATTTTGTGCGTATTTAGAGATGCAGGAGTTCCGTCCGTAAGCGATTTTTTCCACAATATCCGCTTTTTGTTAACTTTGATTTTAAAGGCCTGCGTAAACAATCGCGGTCTGTTGGTTAACATTTTTCTCAAAATCGGGCAGTGATTTTCGATGAGCCTGTGCAGTATGTCCCGAAACGTATCCCAGTCCTCGGTTATGTTTCCAAAGAATAAAGGTTCCCACTGAGTGCGCATGAGTTCGGCCATCATTCCACCGAAATTGCCTTGCCATATATTCCCTCTGATTGTTGCGGGTCTTGCTGGTATAGAAAAAAAGTGATTACTTCAATCGCAGTACCACGTGGTCACTTTTACCTAGCGGTGGTAGGCATGACACTTCGTCGATGCTGTCCTGCGACTTCGTGAGAACTAGGTCCAGACAAATGGCCTGTTGTCCTTCGCACACCCTTGTTGGAAAAGTGACATGCTGTGTGAGAAGAAGCTTTAGCGTCGTGCTCAGAAGACAACCATCAAAGGCTAGACCAGAACTATGTGCGCAAGTCGAGCTCCATTCGATGTGAGGCGCATTGAAGTCACCCATGATCAGGATATCCAACCGTGTAGCAATCTTTTCAAGCTCCTCTAGCAGGTAAGCATCGGCTATGGGGTCTCTTCTCGGTGGACGGTAAACTGTCAGGACATCTAGACTTGATGTACCTGGCACTTTGTACGGATAGCCATATCGCCTCGGAAGTAGACGCGAGTTTATAAGTTTTGTCTAAAACTGTAAGTTCACTTTTCACGTATGTGCGTACGCCGCCTCCTTGACACTCTTTCCTGTCTTTTCTAAAAAAGATGGTCACCAGCCATAGTTACCTCCCGGTCGTCCATGTGTTGGGACAACCAAGTTTCTGTTACGGAAGTTATATCTGGAGATAGATCGCAGACATGAATCTTAAGCTCTTTGAGCTTTAATAATATACTCTGTGCATTAGTGTACAGGAAGTTTACTTTTCTAATTGCCCGGGAAGTGCTAACATTCGGGCGTGAGCTCCTGTTTAGAATTTAGAATGTATATTTGGTAAGCACCGGCTAGGCACTGTCTAAGCAAACATTAGTAACGAAATAAAGTTATGACAATGTGTGCAGATAAATAAACAAATGCATAACTTGTCCTGCTATGTCAACAGTTAGCGATGTTTTGAAATTAATGGTGAACTAGAAAAAAATATGCAGTGAGAAAAACTCCTACCTTATAATTGAAGGCAGATTTCAATAGGCTTTCATTGTTGAATAGAATGTAGGAGAAAAAACTGCTTAGGAAAATAAAGTCAGGTGGTAGAGTAGGGTAATACTGCAGTGGCATTTCAGAATGAGATAATGAAACGTCGAGATGATTCGTTCTTGATCACTTAGGCGTTTGAAACAAAATCTCATGAAAATGCTTCAATGAACTTAAATCCTCAGCCTCTTAGTATCCAGAATTGAATTTTGATGATGGTTAGTATCCACAGAAACGGTAGCATTTTAGACTGTTGACCACCGAATGTGAACGTCCGAATGACATCATTGTTTGGATGACGGGTGATATAAGGAGACATCATAGTTCATGGGCGACTCGAGGTAGCGAAAATATAGTTTCAAGAGGGTCACTTAAATTCCCGATGGTCCTTTCTCCGAGTCATGAGGAAAGCTACTGGGAAAAGATGAGGAAAATAAAAGGTGAACTGCGTGGTATTCTGGAACGGGCTTCTCCAGTGGGCAAAAAATGGACGATGGATCACTTGGTTGTTGTAAATAACCAAATTTGTTTCCCCCTCGCTGAACTGCCGTCTCAGTTCGACGACAAGATGATGGCGTTTGTTCCGCTCCGCAGGTGAGAAGTCTTGTTGAATAAAACTCCAGGGTTTGAGTTTTTTAACTTAAAGCGCCTAGACAGAATGAGACTGGCTTCCTGGCTATTGGTTAAGATAACTTTTAGAGGCCTATGACGTGTTGATTCAGATTGGCTTTCGGGCCGTTTTCCAAGGCGGGAGGCTTTTTTCAGTTCAATCGACATATTAGGTTCCGGCATATTGTTCAGGAGTTCATGAAAGTGGTTCATGTCTTCGAAATATCGGTTTACGGGAGTCGTAGAATTTGCTTCAGGCAGTCCCTGTATTATGAAGCCTTTTTTCTGTCCGTGGCATTTTTGTTCCTACGACGTAGTCTTCCACTATCTGGTGGGTAGGTTTAACGTTACGCACTGGTGATGATTTATTGGATGCTGATTAGCTATGTGTTGGCTTTGATCCATTTTTTTGGTTACGGCGAGTTCCACGGGTTCAACGATTTTGAATCGTTGGTGGAAGTTTCGGTTGGGGAATCAATTCCACTGCTTGTGCTTGGTGTGAGAATCTCACTATTTCATGTGAAGGACAAGGCAATGGTCAAAGCCCCATATTCGAGCTTTTTTGAGGAATCTCTCGAAGTAGTTTGTCCATTGGCTTTTTCTTTCTTGGTGTCAGTTTTGCGTTTTGGACGGCTTTTTTGTTTAAGGCGGACTGTTTTTGTCCTGCGCCATTGGTACTTGATGTTCGGTAGCCGTAGCAGCTGTCGAAGTTGTTTTTAATATACCCTTTGATCTAGTTTAAATGGTTTTGCTCCTGGTTAGTCGCTCAGTGGACTCCTGAGTGGCATCTACTGTTTTAGAGGTGCCTTTTAGTGCAGATTTTATTTGCTTTATCTCATCCTTGACCTGGTTTAGCTTCATGGAATTTTCTGATAGCCTCCTCAAATGGCAGTGTCGTTAATAGCGTGAAAATTAATTTGAGAGAGCGCCTACCACCGTGATGAGGTGATCGAGTGGTTAGCGAGCGTGGCCATCGCGTTGGTGGTCGCGGGTTCAAAACCGGCTTGCGGCATGACTTTTGAATTCTTGTGTGGTGACTTAAGAATTAACGAGGGGCTAGGTGTAGGGTTACACTACTAGCGGTTTATTTCAAGCAGAATATAAATTATCTACTCTAATTTTTTTGCAAATTAATGAAATCCCTCGAACGTTCTTAACTACGTCTGCTGGTGGAAGTCGTTAAAAGTATTTGTTATAACGAGTTACTCTATATAAATTTCACAATAAGTAAGATAGAATAAGGATAATGAACGACTCAGTCTGTTTCGTAGATACTCCTCAGAAAGCCTGACGGCGCAGTGCTCAAAGTTGTCCTTCGATCACCGTCTGCTTAAGTCAACACTTGAAGCTCTTCTCACACAACATGTATTTTTTCTAACAAGAGCGCGTGGAGGACAACAGGCTAGTTGTTTAGATCTCGTCTTCACTAAAGATCCTGACAGTATAAACGAGGTTCACTACCTACGTCCACTTGGTCGAAGTGATCATGCAGTACTTTCATGGGAGTATGGTTTATATTCGGTGCCACCTGCAATGAATAAAACCAGGCCCAATCTATGGCGGGGAGACTTTTGCAAGATGAGAGCTGAGGCATCACGAATGGACTGGGATCTTTTCTTCTCCGGGAATGTCTCTGAGGACTGGAATTTATTTAAGGAGTGGTTGTTGAACCTAATAAAATGCCACTGTCCGCCATCAAAACTTAGGATATCTAACAGACCACAGTGGCTAACAAGGGAACTGAAACGAGAGATTAAGAGGAAAGGAAGGCTTTGGAAGAAATTTTGCAATCCAATGAAAATTTAGCCTTGCAAACATACAAAACGCAAAGGAACAAGGTTAAAAGCTTAATCTTCAACAGCTGACGGGATTACGAGAGGGATTTGCTCCAGCGAGCAGTTCACAATCCTAAATTGCTCTACAGCTATGTAAGAAAAAGCACACGAAACAGGAACCCAATTCCTGTAATGAGAAACGACGATGGTTTCGAGATTACAGAAATTCAAAACAAAGCTGAACACTTTTCACAGTTCTTTCAGTCAGTTTTCACCCGAGAAGCAGTTTTTTTCCATCTAGTTGCGAGAATATGGGAGCACCAATTATTCAGGATATGATCTTTCGAGAAGAGGCTGTCTTTGAAGAATTAAAAAGTCTGAACGCATGCAAATCCCCTGGCCCCGACGAGATTCCAGCAAAGTTACTCCTCGAACTTGCTCGAGAGCTGGCCAAACCGCTATCCTTTCTGTGCCAGAAATCGTTTGACACGGGAACGCTTCCTACCGACTGGAAAAACAGCCCACATTACACCGCTTCACAAAAAGCGGTAGTCGTGCATTTGCTACAAACTACAGGCCTGTCAGCCTGACCTCAATCTGTTGCAAGGTTATGGAGAAGCTTGTCAAAAATGAATTGATGATTTATTTAGAAACCCATAACCTCTTATCCACTGCACAATACGGCTTTTCGTAGGGGAAGATCGTGTGTTACGAACTTACTTTTATACTATGCAAAGCTGGACAAAAGCACTCGATGCAAAAATACACTGTGCATGTGGCCTACATTGATTTCCAGAAGGCATTCGATAGTGTTCCGCACCAGCGTCTCCTTTATAAGTTAAGAATGTTTGGTATTGGAGGCAAACTTCTTACGTGGATCAAGAATTTTCTCGTCGGTCGTTCCCAAGTGGTCTGAGTAGGCCGATCGCGATCAAAGCGCACAATCATCGAGAGTGGAGTTCCGCAAGGTTCAGTTCTCGGAACAATCCTATTTCTCTTGTTTATTAATGATTGTGTACAGGAATTGGACTGTGACTTTGCTATGTTTGCGGACGATATAAAAAAATTTGGAAAGTTATCAACAGTGCTGCCGATGGAGACGATTTCCAAGAAAAATCTCCATCGATTGGACGAGTGGTCCCGCAAATGGCTCTTGTTCTTCAACTCAAACAAATGCGCCCTGCTACGTCTGGGAAGTCGGAATCAGGTCACTGATGTGCGACCCTACTTTTTGAACGGTATGCCACTCCGAGAAACACACACACAGAAGGATCTCGGCGTTTGGATGACAGACAACCTGAAGCCTTCTACGCAATGCTGCAAGGTGGCTAAATCCGCCAATTCAATGCAGTACTCTATCAAGCGGGCATTTAAAGTTTTCGATAAAGACTGCTTTTCTAAAGTCTTTGGTAAGTTTGTTAGGCCCCATCTTGAATATGCGATCCAAGCCTGGTGATCGTGGACCCAACAGGACTACAAAATGTTCGAAAGGGTACAGCGACAAGCCACAAAATTAGTAAGAGGTCAAGGTGAACTGCCATACGAGATTCGCCTAAATAACCTACAGCTCTATCCTCTGAGTTATAGGCAGTTGCGCGGAGACTTGATATAAACCTTCCGTATCGTGCGTGGCATGGATTGCGCCCTCCTATGTGATGACTTTTTCCAACTTGCTACTACGAATAATCTCCGAGGTCATCCATTCAAACTAAGTGTGCCCCAAGTAAGATTGGATGTGAGGAAGTATTTTTTCACCAACCGTGTCTTGAAACCGTGAAATAACCTACCCGAGGCGATTTTAATGTCCCAGTCTGTGGATATATTTAAACATCGGCTTGACATACATATGTTGCTGCACCAGGAAGATTATGTGACTACTTTACCTTAACAATATCCGTGTACCACGTAAATCTGCCTGCATTCACTTGACTGTAACTTTTTTTACATTGCTTATTATTCTTCCGACTTTCTGTATCAAATAGGGATTTCAAAGGCGTAAGCCTATTTTTCTCAAATACACTGAACTGAACTGAACTGGATTGGACTGGTAGGTTGTGCAGGCCAAGCCAAGATTTCTGGTAGTTTGCTCTATTAGGCGAACTGTCCTAGTCGAACAAAAGTCCTCAGAAACCCTGGAGAGCCATTAGAGAATGGCTTGGACTGGCAGGTTGTTTAGACCAAGATTTCCAACAGTGCTCGATTTGGAGAACTCTCCTGGTCAACCTGTGAGGGTATCGAAGGCAACTGGACGGAAGATTCAATAAATTGATTCAATAATTTGAGCCAATTTATGTCTGTGGACTGTTTGTTTCAGTGCAAAGACTCAATTTAAATCGGTCTTCTTGGTGCTAAATATTCAAACCGCGCGGCACCCGTTCAGTTTGAAGATAAGAAAAATCCAATGCAAGATTTGTCCTCGTAGCCAACGGATTTGGCTGCCATTACGCTTTTTGCGCACTTTGCTGGTCTTTGGTTGTAAGTATAAACTGATTGAGTGCCAGTCGTGGATGCCGAAGCCAGCTCAACAGGCTTTCCTTCAAAGGCAGTTCCGTGACTGGTTCTGTTGCTAGCAAAGAATTGTTTTGAGTCCA
The DNA here is from genome assembly GCA_017591395.1 of Schistocephalus solidus. Taxonomy (NCBI): domain Eukaryota; kingdom Metazoa; phylum Platyhelminthes; class Cestoda; order Diphyllobothriidea; family Diphyllobothriidae; genus Schistocephalus; species Schistocephalus solidus. The sequence continues at coordinate 69,102 of WEDG01005295.1, forward strand.
TGAATGTTAAAACACTGCGTAACAGTATTTTCTCCTTTGAGCTTTTAAAGACAATTTCCAACTGGGTTTAGAGTATGGCGAGTATTTAATGCAATATGAGCAAAAAATTGCCTACTTGTTCCAAAACGCTTTTGAAAAATACTATAAACGGTATGAAGGATATTCAGGAACGACTGAGCCGTTCGCAGATATCGAAGGTCCTGGATAACTTCAGATCTTCACGAGGTTATACATAATTGGACCATCGGAGAAAGGACCATCGGGAATTTGAGTAACCCTCTTGAAACTATATTTACGCTACCTCGAGACACCCATGAACTATAATGTCTCCTTATATCACCCGTCCTCCAAACGATGACGTCATTCGGACGTACAAATTCGGTGGTCCACAGTCTTAAATGCTGCGGTTTCTTTGGATACTAACCATCATCAGAATTCAATTCTGGATCCTATGATGCTGAGGACTTAAGTTCATTGACGCATTTCAGGAGATTCTGTTTCATACGCCTAAGTGATCAAGAACGAATCACCTCGACGTTTCATTATCTCATTCTGAAATGATACTGCAGTATTACCCTATTCTACTACCTGACCATTTTTTCCTAAGCAGTTTTTTTCTCCTACCTTCTATTCGAAAATGAAGGCCTATTGAACTCTGCCTCCATTTTCATGGTAGGAGTTTTTTTCACTGCCTATTTTTTTCAAATTCACCATTAATTTTAAAACATTGCTAACTGTTGACATAGCAGGACAAGTTATGAATTTGTACATTTTATCTGCACACATTGTCATTACTTTATTTCGTTACTAATGTTTGCTTAGACAGTACCTTCCCGGTGCTAACTAAATATAAATTCTAAATTCTAAATTCTAAATTGGTTCCCTGAGTGGTTGTCAGTTTTTATTGCTGCAGAGGCTGCGCAGTCAACTTGAATAAGTGTATAAACACATTTAAATTTGATACCGTTTTATGAGGAATTTTGGAACGAGAAAAATTCCAGATGAGCAGGAATCAAGAAGTGCGTGCAAATGTAAAAGTATTTTCCGGAACAGTCCTAGTAAAGTGGTAACGGAGTTGAAATTTTCCAAGTTGGAGAACAAATAATTGGTGGTTCCTATGCAGACGACCTTCAATTCAAATGGTTCGAAAACTTATCTTTATACCTCTGTAAGTACATCGCATCATCTACAGGGTGGTATCAACGGTTAGGATTTCATCAGTTGGTTAAATCAACTTCCCTCCTCTCAAAAGTAGTAACTGTAAACATTTCACTCATACAAATATTTTCGATGGGATTCAGATAAGAAACTTCCCCGCGCTGTCCCTACAGCAAAAAAACCGTAGCATTATTAATTGGTTCTGCTAAAAATAGAAGATAAATTACGTCGTTGGCGGGCAATGTACTATCAGGTACACAAGGATTAAGTAGTTGGCTGCGTTGTAATTAATTTGAAAATCATTTATGAAAACGAAGTTAATTAACTTATAAACAAGATGGAAACTGAAAATTCATTTTTCCTGAAATTCAATAATTTATCCGTGCTATTGCTATTAGTGAAGTAATTGGAGAGGAAGTCAGGCTGGCAAAGTCAGCAGGTCGACAATCATGCTTTCACTTGAAATAGTGCGCATATTCTCCCTCCAGTCACATTTCGAGTGGCATCCTAAATCGAATGTTCCTACTGAGCATGTAATGTAGCCCAGATCTCAATTTAACCTTGGCTGGAAATATGCTTCCTGTATATTTCTTGCACAAGCCAATCTAACTCGCGATACTGCTCAGTTTCCCTAAACATCATGGCCTGCTCAAAACACAACACCTCCTTGCCGACATGGAGTATTTCAGATTTCATGAAATGTGTTTCATGGAAACATCTGATCTCCATTTTCTGTGAACAGTCAGCTACTGGATAACCAATCTTCTAACATAATAAACAAAGAATTTGCACCTTAAACTTTTTCGTTCTCAACGTCAAGGTCTTGCTCAATAATATATGCATGCTTCGGACTGTTCGAACATTGTTCATGTAAGGAAACACGAGCAACGTCCTCCGTAGCTGTGTCCATACCGGTAGTCCCGAGGTAAACTTGCATTCGAAACACCCAACTAGTCAGATATAAAGAGGATCATGCATCAACAGTAAGCAAGCCTTTACCTTTCTGCCAAAAGACATTTCATGTTGTCAAACGGTAGAAGATCGGTTGTGTATTAGCACTTCTTTTAAAAATAAATCTTATTTACCCGTCAACGCCGACGCTCAAAATGTCGTGCACCAGTAACCTAGACTGTTTTAAATGGGGAATCACTTCAAGAAGCGATTATCGCCGACAAGAAAGGAAGTAAACGCATTTGATTCTTCTTAGCAGATCCATTATTCCTAGTACCTTGCTCATAAAATTACTGTCTCGACTCATAATAAATATTCAAATATAATCTAGCACGCTTTCTGGAATTATTTTTTCTGACTAGTGCTTTGAAAGTGTCGATTAAAGTGAGTCTATTTCAGAATGCACAGGAAGTTGTCCAGAAAAAGAATTCGGACGCAAAGACCGATGCGGTGACTCCAAAAAGCAAAGGAATATAAAGAATGGTACAAAAAAACGAATTCAATACCCGTTTCCCAGGGCTGAGTTAACGTTTACTTGTGATACTGGTGAAGCGATATCGCAGAGTTTTAGCTGTCAATTTTTTTAGAGCATGAACCGTTGTCGGTAAACACAGAGGTTAGGAACATGATCTACCGTGGGTTGTGGGCAAAATACCCAAGTTGCACGTCTAAGTAATTCAAATATTAAGAGTCAGCATAAAGTTTGAATGAAGGAAGGCTTTGGAAAATTAGTGAAACTTGTAAATGTACTGTAAGAGCACAATGGTGAGCGAGTCTGTTATTGACTTCCCCAGGCCTTTTACTTAATAGTATGAGTGCAATAGACTACGGTACGTGATCGAGTTTGATTTAAAAAGAACTTGTAAATTTTGTGGTTGTGTGTGAAGAATACCGGTGGAGAAACAATCGAAAAGTACGAAATGCACCGCACTTAATTGGCGAGTATACAAAGGATTGATAGTATTCGGACTTCGGCAGTTTGCATAAAGAGACAACTAAAAAGATGAAGTAAGCCATATCCTGGTCTGTTTTGCATTGGGTGGTTCCTTGCCGTGTTTTCAGAAATGACAGTTATGATTTAGTCCTCAATTATCGTATGTTATATGACGAACAGACACACGTTCTGCCGTTTTGTTTCGACATGAGGCCAAGGTCAATGAAACAGGAACCACGTTTTGGAAGTATAACGGTTCGGAACGTACGGCATGGTTTAGAAGAGAATATTTCAGAGAGCCTCTGACCGAGCGGCATCATCACTTGTTACTCTAATGCATAAGTGGATTCGATTTCAAAGTATAATCATTTCGGAGGGATGATGAGCATATACGTTGGTCACCATGTGAAATTTTGCCACTATACTGTAAACCACTCTCTGCTTTTTGGAACCCGATACAGATGTCACAACTCATTGCAGTGAAAACTATGGTCTTAAGATCAAGCAGAGTGCGCTATCTATCAATGGATAATTGAACTTTAAGTGGAATCATTTGCGTTGGATGAAGTGTCGTTTGCTCGTTCAAAATATTGTTAATAGATAACAGCATAATTATTTCCATATTATCTTATGTTACTTTGGCAATTTTTGTGTTGGTCTTACCTCCTGTTGTTAGAACCTGGGGTGAAGGAGGTATCAGTTAAGGGTATCACTTCACAGATAGCATTTGGTCGCTCCATTTGTCTCGTAAATGTGCTAAATGCTCATGTGGCCGTCTCTAACTGGTACCCAGCTCTCACTTGTGGCTCCTCGAAGCTGGTTATTCCCAGTGGCCACACCCCAGGCAAACGCCACGACCGGCGGGCTAAACCAGGTGAGGGTCTCCGGTGTTGCGTGTGTCTTCACACCCTGTACGTCTGCTTAACTTTCCCCCTGTTCTTGCCCTCTCCCGTCCTCCCTGCCCTTTCTCCTCTCCTTTTACCACCCCACTCCCCTCTGCCTTTATATTTCTTCCTCACCCCATCCAGTCTCCTCCTCTTCTTACTCTTGCTTCCACCCCTCCTCTTCTCCCTCTATTCTCATTATTCCCTCCTTCCCCACGGTCGAAAAATTCATACGACGAGGGCGACATGCAATCACGTAGGTGGCCCAGGCGAATCGTTCGTTCTCTCACTTACCCAAATCGTGACCCATAGTGGAGTTTGGTAGCCGCCTGGTCGACTAAGCAGCCCTATTTAGGGATAGCACTGCTTAACCTCTCTAGATGGGGAAGGGGCTAGAAAAGGGTCCCTAAACAAATGCTGGGTCTCACGACAGCTGCAGCAGACCATGGCTAGCAGACTGCAATTACTTGCGGTCGAAAAACTCTAAACAATATCAACAACAACTCCTCTCCCAAGCCCCCCAACCGTACCCTTCGGCGTACCCTCCGGGCTGCTCGGGTGAGTCTGCTCACACTATCAGCCTGAAATGTTTCATTCCCATTTAGAAAATCAAAGGAGCAACCGGCCGGAACGGAGGACGGTGCTAGTCGTTCGGGAACTGGCGCGCTACAAGGTTGACATTGCTGCTCTCAGCGCGACCCGATTCTCTGAACAGGGTAAGCTGGAGGAGGTGGGTGCCGGCTTAGCCTTCTTCTGGAGCGGCCGACCAAAGGCAGAGCGACGCGACGCTGGTGTCGCCTTTGCATTTGGAATGGCATCTTTGGACGTCTACCCTGTCTACCGCAGGGTATCAGTGATCGCCTTATGAGCCTCCGCCTGCCTCTTCGGGGAGACACGTTCGACACCATCATCAGTGCCTACGCTCCCCTAATAACGAGCTCTGATGCGGCGAAGGATAAATTCTATGAGGATCTACACTCCCTCTTGGCGACTGAACCGAAGGTGGATAAGTTAATTGTCCTTGGTGACTTTAACGCCCGCGTCGGCACAAACCGTGCCTCGTGGAGAGGAGTGCTGGGTCCCCATGGTCTCGCTGGCCTTAATAAAAACGGTCTTTTTCTCCTACAAACCTGCGCTAAACACCACCTACTTCTGACCAACACCTTCTTCCGCCTCCCAAAGCGGCAAAAAGTGACCCGGGTACATCCTCGAGACTCTGGCACCTCTTGGACTAGGTTTTCGTCCGGAGGCGAGATAAACAGGACGTACTAGTGACAAATGCGATCCCCAATGCCGATGGATGGACGGATCACCGCCTTGTCATCTCCAAGATGAGGTTCCATCTGCGACCCAGCAGGAGACCCCAAGGTAAGCGATCACAAGGTAAGTTAAATACTGTTTTTTTGAATGTGCCTGCTCACCATCTACATTTCAGCAACGAACTGGCCAACCGTCCAGCCAACCTTCGAGACACCGACGTGAACATCTCTGTGGAGAACCACTGGTGTCAGCTGAGAGACACAATCCAATCCACTGCCCTGGATGTCCTCGGCCACGCGCGTCGTCAGCACCAAGACTGGTTCGATGAAAACGACGCAGCTATCAATGCTCTGCTCGTCGAGAAGAACCAATTAGACAAAGCCTACATCGATCGCCCTACCGTTGCAAACAAGACAGCCTTCTACCAAAGTCACCGCCTTGTACAGCAACGGCTGCGGGAGAGGCAGGATGCCTAAATGACGCGCAAAGCCGAGGAAATCCAAGAGTACGCAGACTAAAACGAATGGAAGAATTTCTTCGCCGCCACCAAGGCTGTCTAAGGACCTCCCGTCAAAGGCGCCGCCCCTCTTCTCAGTGCCGACGGCAGGATGATGCTCATTGAGAAGACGCAAATCCTGCCGCGATGGGCAAAACACTTTCAAAGCGTTCTCAACCAGCCCACCACCATCTCCGACGTCGCCATCGATCGCCTGCCTGAAGTGGAAATCAAAGCCGACCTTGATCTCCCGCCCTCTCTCAAGGACACCATCAGAGTCGTGCACCAACTTTCCAGCGGGAAAAGCACCTGGCTCTGACACGATCCCTGCTGAGATTTACAAGCATGGCGGACCCCAGCTGATGAATCGACTCACAGTGCTCTTCCCGAAAGATATGGAGCCAAGGACAGGTCCCTCAGGATTTCAAAGACGCCACCATTGTTCACCTCTACAAGAAGAAAGGGAACCGCCAATTCTGCGACAACCACCGATGAATTTCGCTACTGAACATCACTGGAAAAGAGCTTCGCCCGCATTCTCCTCAACCGCTTGAACGCTCACCTGGAGCAAGGACTGCTCCCGGAAGGCAAATGCGGCTTCCGACGACACAGAGGAATAATCGACATGATCTTCGCTGCTCGCCAGCTGCAAGAGAAGTGCCAAGAGATGCAGATTCACCTCTACACTACCTTTGTGGATCTGACGAAAACCTTCAAGACGGTGAATCGCGAAGGGCTGTAAAAAATCATGCAGAAATTCGGCTGTCCTAAACGGTTCACGCATATGGTACGTCAGCTTCACGACGGGATGATGGCGCGCGTTGTTGACAACGGGACAGTATCTGAAGCATTTGCAGTGACCAATGGAGTGAAGCAGGGCTGCGTCCTTGCGCCTTCCCTTTTCAGCCTCATACTATCTGCCATGTTAATTGATACCTACCGTGACGAAAAACCCAGGATCCACATCGACTACCGGATGGACGGCTGACTCCTCAACCAACGACGAATGCACTTTTGCTAGCGTGTCTCCACAGCCACCATCCACGAAATTCTGTTCGCTGACGACTGCTCACTCAAAACAACGACAGAAGAGGAAATGGAAAGGAGCATGGACCTCTTCGCTGCCGCCAGGGACAACTTCGGACTTCGCATCAACACCGAGAGGGCGGTTGTGATGCATCAACCATCGCCCAACACTCTCTACACCGCAGCTCCCAACAATGTCAATGGCGCCCAACTTAAATCTGTGGATACCTTCACGTACCTAGGCAGCAATCTCTCACGCAGCACCAAAGTCGACGATGAGATCGCCCATCGGATCGCTAAAGCCAGCCAAGCCTTTGGAAGCATGCAAAATGTGGTCTGGAATCGAAATAGTCTCCACCTCAGCACCAAACTCAAGATGTACAAGACTGTCATATTGCCGACGCTGCTGTATGGAGCGGAGACTTGGACGATCTACCAAAAGCAGGAGCAGAAACTCAACCACTTCCACCTCAGCTGTCTCCGCAGAATACTAAAGCTGAGTTGGCAGGACAGGATACCGGACATGGAAGTGCTAGAACGAACAGGCATTCTCAGCATTTACGCTCAGTTGAAACAACTGCAACTGCGCTGGAGCAGTCACCTTGTGTGGATGGACGACGAAAGGCTACCCAAACGCCTCTCCTATGGAGATGTCACCATGGGTTCTCGTCGACAAGGTGGTTAAGTACGACCCTACTAAGACACTCTGAAGACCTCCCTGAAGCAATTGCAGATCAACTCGGAGTCCTGGGAGGACCTTGCCCAGGATCAATCGCCTTGGAGGAGAACAGTGAAGACAGGGGCAGCAATCTACGAAGCCAACATGATTGCCCAGGCCCTTTGAACATGCCCGCGCGGTCACCGCACCTTCCGCGCGCGAATAAGCCTAGTCGGACATCTTTGGACGCAATGCATCAACAATCCGACAATTCAAAATTCTTCGTCAACTTCTGTCAACCCTCCTTCAAACTCCCCCACACTCACCCCTGGCACCAATTCCATTAGTCCCACCATCATCTAGATCCAATCACAATGCTCAGCACGTGTTACCCCCACCACCACCACCGCCACCACCACCGCCATCACCGCTATCAACATCAGCGATGGGGACTCTCCCCTAAACTGTCCTCATTGCGACAGCACACTCACCTTACGCATCGGCCTGGTCGGTCACTTGCGAATTCATCATACAGAGACTGTTAAACCAGTGCCTGGAGATCCAACACACAGCAGAGATCGCCATCTCCACTGCCCTCCCTGTCCTCGGGCATTCACTCACCGCATGGGCCATTTCGATCACATGCGCATCCATGACAGCGGAATTCACCGCAATGCCGACAACATCGATACCCCATACACACCTTCCTTTCCAGTTATTCTTACCCTCACCCTCACCGCCGCCCCCACTACCATGAATGACCACCCCCACCCTAGCCTCTTCCCTGATTTTTCCTGCCCACACTGCGACCGCAAATTCAACTCACGCATCGGCTTGATCAGTCACCTGCGAATCCATCGCACGGAGGCTGGTGAACCAGCGCCTGGGGCTCCGACATACAGTCGACGTGCCCGCCTCCACTGCCCTTACTGCTCCCGCACATTCACACACCATGGGCCTATTCGGACACATGCACATTCACAAAAACCTGCGGTAAACCACCGGAGGCTTAGCTACATCAGCGATCACTACCTACACCAATACATCGACAACACCCTCACAATCATCATAATGTACCTGATTAAACCATTGTTTCCTAGAAACCGTGACTGGGAAGGCTGCCGATCTAACGCTTACACCAGACCACGCCGCTGGTCCAGTGTATGTGCTGTGTGCCCGTCGAGTGGCTGACCAGTGGACTGGGAGTCAGACGGCGATGGCTCCTCCATATCCCCTGAGGTAGTGAACCCTGGTGTGTGCGTTATGGTGTCCAAGTCATGCTGTGGCGCGCGAAAACGGTTACCCCGATCGGTCAGCCAATGCACCCACTCCCACATCAGGTAACTGAATGGCTTGGACAGTGGCCTGATTTTGGTGGTGGGGAAGAGAGTGAGGTCGACAGCTCAGCGCATTTTCCTCACTATAAACAATCTGACGCGCTTGAAACTATCACGGTGCGCTAAAGCCGTGGCTTGGAAGGTTGCCAACTGACGGGATAACTCGGACCGCGTGGTCAGCCCAATGTGTGTTTTGTGTGGAGTGGCTGACTGGCGGACTGAGAGTCAGGCTGCAAATGGCTCCTTATTAATGTGGCTTTTATGACACTCCCACTCCGTGGGATCCGAGCCAGGTATTGTGGTTTGCCCAGGGCGGCTCCGGCCGCGCCAGTTTCATGCGTCCTCTCCCGCCTCCGGTCTTCTTGACTCTGTCATGACACCGGGTTCAGGTGAGGGAGGAGGAGAGAGTTCAGTAGCTGCAGCGCAAGGCTACCATCACATAAAACTAATTCATGCGCAAGTCACCGTCCCTGCACCACCTGGTGTGGAGCATACGGTGGACCTCGTCAAAATATTCCGTCGAACTATCGTGTAGGAAACTTCTTAATTAACTCATTCTTGTTACGCTAACCATGCTCTTACTCTGCTACTTTGGCCTGTCAACGCAGTATTTCCTTTCAATTCAAATACCATATACTGAGGCTAACATGCCCCTGATAACGTCATACTCACCCAGGAATAGCCCTCCTAGATAGTCTGAGTCTAGTTTTGTGATTTGATTGACCATTGTCAGTAGTTCCCCGTGGCAATTTATACCCAACAGTTCTTTGGTGTGGGCTGAGCAGTCAAGCATATCCCAAAAACCCACAAATGTGACCTCTGCCTGCTCGGCTACACAGACAAGTAAAAAGTTGGCTAGCCGAGGTACAGCAGTAGTTAGCTATCGGCAATTATAATGCCCGAAAAGATGGATGACTGTGCAGGTAAAAAATGTTTTTAAACTCAAGGAAATCTTCGGATTTTAGCGAAAATGCATGTGCGTTGATTATTCGGAATTTCCATAGGAGGTCACATCTCATTTGCCTATAGGGTAAAGGAAACATGTTAAGCTTGCTATATCTTTCTTGATATGATAGGGTCACAACTACTTGCAGTGAAAGCTATGGTCTTAAGATCAAGCAGGGTGCGCTATCTGTCAATGGATAATTGAGCCTTAATTGCAATCATTTGCGTTGGATGAAGTATCGTTTGCTCGTTCAGCATATTGTTAACAGATAACGGTATAACCATTCCGTATTATCTTTTGTTACTCTAGCACTTTTTGTGTTGTTTTAACCCCCTGTTTTTGGAAACTTCTTAATTAACTCATTCTTGTTACGATAACCATGCTCTTACTGTGGTAGTTTGGCCTGTAAACGCAGTATTTCCTTTCAATTCAAATACCATTTACTCAGGCTTACATGCCCCTAATAACATCATAGTCACCCAGTACTAGCCCTTCTAGCTAGTCTGCGGCTAGTTTTGTGATTAATTTCCCATTGTCAGTAGTCCGCAAAGGCAATATCTACCCAACAGTCGTTTGGTGTGGGCTTAGCAGTCAAGCAGATTCAACAAACCCACAAATGTGAGCTCTTCGTGCGCGACTACACAGACTAGTTAAACCTTGGCAAGCCGGGGTACAGCAGTAGTTAGCTACCGGCAATTATAATCCCCGAAAATACCATTTGATATGATAGTTCGAACGTCGATTTCGATGAGGTCCACCGTATGCTCCACACCAGGTGGTGCAGGGACGGTGACTTGCGCGTGAATTAGTTTTAAGTGATATTAGCCTGGCGCTGCAGCTACCGCACTCTCTCCTCCTCCCCCATCTGAGCCCGGTGTCAAGACAGAGTCAAAAAACCGGAAGATGGGAGAGGGCGCAGGTGGCTGGCACGGCCGGAGGTCACATCTCATTTGCCTATGGGATAAAGGAAACATGTTAAGCTTTGTATATCTTTCTTGATATGATAGGGTCCTTAGTGCGTCCATCCATTTTATTGCTCAACTTTGCACCTACTCTATTGGATCACTTTCCTTCTTCCACCAGGGCAATTATGCTGGCATTCTGCATTCCAAATGTGGTCTAACGAAAGAACTGATGATTCCTGAAAACTCTTAAGGAGGAATGACTGAAAGCGTGCTTGCTGCCATGATGATGCCCATCGACTTTTGGAAGGTTCGTTTAGATTTTTCGGAGGGCATTAGATTGGAAGCTATCCAGATATCTCGATCTTTATGCGTAACTCTTTCTTTTAGTGGAATTCCGTTCAGGTAGTTCTGGTGTTCGGGGAAACGACTTCTCCCAGACTCCAAACGTAAGACTACACATTTGGGTATATGAAACGTAAGAAGCCACTTACTGGACCAGAAAGCCAATTTGCCAAGATGTTCTCGTAATTTCTGCAGGTCGGCAATAGAGCTAATGATTTTCCAGATTTTATATCATCTGCAAACATGATGGCAGCACGTTATCCTGGATTCTTTATTGCCACATTGTACGTAGCAATCGCTGATTAGGTACGATATCAAACGCCTTCTTAGATTCAAAGAAAATGACATCAACTGGATGGCCTTGGTACATAGCTTCTGTCCATTTTTTTCCTGCGAGTAAATACCGCTGGTAATACCTGAGTGACCGGGGCGAAAGACATGCTAAGCAGCGCATAATATGTTCTTCTGCTCCAGATACTTCATGATATGTCTCTTAATAAGTTTTTCTAAGTCCTTGCACAAACTGCAGGTTAAACTAATGCGACGGTAATTTTCGGACTCCAGCTTGGACCCTCCTTAGTGGATCGGGGATATAATGGCAGATTTCCATTCCTGCGGTAGTTCATTCTCTTCTACGGACTTTTGGAATATCATCGAAACCGGCTCACACAGTACATCAGGCAAATCTTGAAGGGCATGCAGATGAATTCTATCTGGATCCCGTGACTTGGCAGGCTTCAGGTTGAGTATTTTTTTCCTTACCAATGCGGGTGGGAAGTTAAGATTATTTTCTAGTGCAAACGTTTCAGAATATTTTTGATGCCCTGAGTAGGTGAGCGGGGGTGTATTTGTTTCATGTGTGAATACCGGCTGAAAGAAGCTAGAGAGGATCGAGGCTTTTGTTTGGTCATCTGGTTCCAGTACTCCGTTTTTGAACCGCAGCGATGGAAGCTGGTAAAGATTTTTTTGGTTATTGAGTATGTAACCGTACGGGGTCTTGGGATGCTCCAAAGTGTTCTGTAGCATGGATAGTGTCTTCAGAGTCAGTTTATCTGACGCTTACAGACACCTCATTGTCGTTTGTATTCCTGCAAGTGTTTGCCAATCCCCGTTGGTCGAAACCACTTCCACATCTTGCTTATTCTGTTAAAGGAGAGCTGAACTTCGTGGTTCATCAACAGTGGACGATTCTTTGTTTTTTTTTTTCGTTTAAGTGGACAATAAAGATTAATAATTCTTTCAGCCAACGATCTGAGCATTCTCCAGCATTCTTCCACAGATCAGCGTAATGTGGTTGTCCACGGTATTGCTGAGATTTGCGTGCGCATGCTGGAAAAATCTCCCTTCCAGATGTTTGTTTCTAGTTACGTAAGTTAGTCAGGCTGTGAGAACATGGAATAGTCAAAAAGACAGTACAATGTGGTCGCTCGCACCCATTGTTGATAGATCTTGCAAACCCAGCACATTATACTCGTCTCGGGTGAACACGAGGTCTAGACAATTGGAAGACTGCCCTTCCCTTACTCGTGTCCCGAACGGTACATTGGGGAAGAATAAAGTTTTCGCCTGCTATCTCAAGTAAATGATGACCGAATGTATCCGTGGGACCCATTCCAAGTTGCGCAGTTGATATTAGAAGAGTTAAAGTCTCTAACGATAAGGCAATCTTTGTTCACGCAAATCTTGGTCAGCTCCGTTAGGATAATTATATCGCGTTCGACATTCTGGTTAAGGGTACGGTATGCAACTGTGAATGCCAGTGGCCGGGCGAACTTAGTCGTAAGAGTTAAAAGATAAAAATTCAACTTCTGCTTTCATGGGATGTAGCTAGGAAATCTTAGTTACATAAGAGCTAACATTAACAGCGATTCCTTCTCTGCGGCTTCTCCTGTCTTTCTTAAGCGTTGATAAACACAGAGGGATACTTCATGTTCTCGAATATCTTCTGAGAGCCAGGTTTCTGTCAGGGTAGTTTTATCTGGTGTTTTTAATCAAAGAACGTCCAGCGCTCACCGATTTTATTGAAGAGGCTCTGGACATTTGAGTGCATGACCTGTAATGTCCGTCTTCTCGGCAAGGGATGATATAAGGAATGTGCCACAGGAAGGACCTCTTCATCACTATGATTTTCTTGTCCCGTATTTAGAGCCATTTCCCCCTTTTGGTCCTATTCTTAAGTTCGGTCCTCAGCTCCCTCATTTGCTTCTTTCTGTCAGTTCGTAATCGGGCTGAAAAAATTTCTTTTTGTGAGTCACGGAGAACTATTCTCTGTTCTATAAGCCGTGAGGCCTGCACTTCATTTTTGAGAATGCTTTTAAGAGGCCATAGTGATGAAAGTTCAGGAGAAGCATTTGCCTTCGCTAGACGGAAGGCTTTGTGCACGATACCGCATTCTCCATCTTGAATATGTTCGAAACAGATGCAGGTCATGTTCTTCTCTTTTATTTGCAATCGAAGTAATTGACTTAGGGGCCCCTTTTATGATGACATTTCTTTTGCGGTCAAGGTTCTTGTTTTGTAACATGATGCTCTTATTCGCTGACAGAGCTTCGCCATCAGGCGGAATTATATTGTGGTAGACTACGCTATCTGTGTTGGTGTTAAAATTTTGAAATGACACGCTGGTTTCGGCCTGGGAATCTGCACAGTCGTTGCCATGTTGAAATGTGCTGTACACAGAGCTGTTATGTTCGCTTCCATAAACTGGCTGTTGAATTACCTCCCTTACTGTGTTGTCCTTGTAATGGAATAAGTGATATCGATCCCTTCCAGGATTAATGGTGAGCCATTCTTGTGGTTTCTAATAGCTTTTTTGAGGTTCGTCTTGGCTGTCCCTTCAGTAGTATTCGGCGATTAGGTAGGTTTTGTTGCCGTACTAGGAAATATATCTTCACTCATGATTGTTGCATTAACGTCGACAGCCTTGTTATTCAACGGAAGCGATTTGTCTGGAGTTGCCCTGGAGACGTAACTCGCTTCCAATCCTTAGTTTGTCTTGAATTTCCAGCAATTTTGCCTTCTTTACGAGGTATTTGTTGCTTTTCGGTTGGGGAGTTGACGGAATATTAAGGGATTTCCTTTTGCTGTCCTCTAAAATAACCACAATGGTGTCAGTCAGTAGGCCTTGCTGCTCTTCGGGTATCTGGACTCGCTGATTAACGTCTTCACAAGTGACACAACGATGGGCTGTTGTGGAATCCGCCTCACTTGTTGCAGAGTTATCAGTAAGGGATGTCAGTACTCTAGTCCTATTTCTCTTTTGTGTCTCCTGGAGTCCACTGTGAAAAATCACCATGGATTCTAATGATTTCGTCGGTATTTTTCACAAGAGACTGTCAATTAATAAAAATTTGTTCTCAGTTGATGTTCCATATTTAAACAATTACTTTGATCACCCACGAACCGAGCGCTTGTGGTGCACTTGTTAATGCATTGATCTTCATTACGACATGTCACCAGATCAAATCCCTGTGGTGTGGCTTTTGTGGACGCGTTCTTTTTGACAGTGAGTGATGTCAGTAAACGGGTACTAGTTTCTGTTCGTGTCTCCTAGAGTCCATTGTACTTAAACGCCATGCAGTCTAATGATCCTACGCGAAGTTTTCCACAAGAGACTGGTAATGTATTAAAAATCATTCCCAGCTGATGTTCCGTAGCCAGCAAATTAATTGTGTCGGTCGTGGGCCATGCGCTTATGGCGTAGTCGTTAGGGCTGTGGTCCAGGTTGCAAGGGGTCACGGGTTCGAACCCCGAGGTTGATGTTTTTTTAGATGCATGTCCTATGATTGAATGGCTCATTGCTGGGGGTTTCCTATCTTTTCAATCTGCTCTATAATAGTGCTGGATATGTTCAGAAGATTTGTAAGGATGTACAAACTTCCAATTATGAAGTAAAGGAAAAAACGTCTCATTCGTTTGTAGTCTTCGAAGAAGATCTTGGAGAAAAACTGTCAAGTAGAGAGCCTTGTTAAGAGAGGTGGAAGATTGCCAAGCAGCGTTGAGGACGAAGTTGAGATATTTTTAACAGGCACCAATTGAAAGGAATAAGCGTTGAATCTGATCCTTGTTGGTTTGGTAGTGCCTTGAGAACTGGTGGCGAAAACGAGACAGAGCGTGAACTTCTATATTCCCATTAGGGATGTATAAGGGCCATCTGATGATGAGAGAATCATGTGCATCAACTGGAATATTGGTGTCTCAAAGTTGCAACAGTGTCCAGTCAATCAAAATACCAAAAAAGGTGAAGATCCACGGAGGTCAAAAATTTGAATCCAAATTCCAAGGTTTTGCCACATGATCCAAATGTCTCCTCCTTAAATGTTTGTAATGACTTTGAGGACTAACAGGCATTCTGACGTCTCAGGATCTTCAGATTATACATAAAAAAGATTTGTCTAGGGACTGGAGGTGAGCAAACGGGAGTTAAATGTTTAAATTGGGCGAATTAACCTTGAAAAAGCGCTTCAGACCTGCCAGCTTCACAGCACTTTGCTTTGAACCAAAAGACAGGAAAATAAAAACAGAGTTACTGAAACATCTTGACAAGAATGAACTGTTTAGTGTCTGTCAACATAGCTTGGATGTTGTGACACAGTCTCAGTTAGCTGCATATATCCATGGAAAGCTGGAAGATCACCAACTGCAGTCTACTTTGTATAAAAACAGCAAATGCTAATGGAAACCGACAAAGGCAGGGGAGACTGGAATGACCATCTCTCTCAGCATATATTCCTGGTTTCTATGTGACTGCCTGCAAGTGCTCTATGGTGAGCTTCAATGCATGGCGGGACGAGTCAGTCCCGCAGCCCGATATGTGAACGAAATTTCAGCAGTCAACCGTATTCTTCACTGACGATCAATATGTGAGGTTTAAGAGTTTTTTTCCCTGTTAAATCAATCTATATTGTATATTAATTTTGACAATGATTGAAAACTGGTATTAAATACAATTCATATTATTATTCTATGCATAATGAGGCAAGTGGATGTGACTGGCGCTGTTTTTACGTAGCTGGTGGATATTGTCACAGCAATAGTTGAATTTTTTAAAAATAGACATGCAAGTCACTTTCAGTCACTTTTAAGGGTAATTGTCCTTTGCCTTGAGCCCCCGATGCATATCCAAAAAAACACAAAATACATTTTTTTTCCTAGAAATTTATCTGGTAAGTATAGTCAAACGCAAACCCCGACCACTGATAAAATAATGATAATATATACAGTACTTTCTTAGCAACAAAGCAACTAGTCCGCATTTAAAGGTTTAAACAGTTTCTGAAGTCTCAACACAGCAAGGAGTCCGATTGAGACCCGAAAGACTTCTTGTGCCAGTATGACATTCATATAAGTCAACGGCTTCTGCAGTTTAAAGGCATGACCACGCAAGCGACTCCTCCCAGTCAATGTGGCAAAATCATTTTTATTCAGGGTACGCTCACGGTCTCAAATAATACAGAGGGTCTGAAAGAGTTCACAGTGGAATCGCCTGCACTTTAAAGGAAACAACTGACTTTTCCTCTGTCTTGTTTCGGGACAGAGATTGCCGAGATTCTCCACCGTCAAATCGATACAGAAAACTGTCTCCGTGGTGATGCGCCGGGGAACGTTCTGGACAAACTCCTGGTCTAACAACGTATGTATGACAGTCCAAATTGTCTGAGCTGTGAGAGAGTTGTGTTTGATGAATATCTAGCGTTGTTGGAACTAATAAAAGTGTCAGAAATTGAACAGCGCTCGATGCAGTATTCAGATCAAATACAGCAGCGCTGAGAGGAAGAGCTCTTTCACATCAATTCAAAAATGGTAAGCTATTGGCATGAAATAAATACAAAGGGAATGAGAAATTCTGAATCTCATTGGATTTCGTAAATTCAAATCAATGAACAAGTTAAGGATCTCATTATGGGACTGACTCAAACCCAATTCCACCGTGCCAAAAAGATAATCGAAGGCCATGCATATGTAATAGGTGAATGGAAGTTTTTCGTACAAGAGGTTGGAACGCGTGCCCAGAAGTTCTTGAATTATTCGCCTTTGTACTGGCTGTAAGCCAAAACAGGCCCAGTTAACATTTAACCATGGCTTATGTGTTTACGAAATCCCTTTAGATAAACACAATATGGTATATAATCCTCGGTTTCGTCGCAAAAGTGTAAACATTCAGAAGAGTGAAGAAATATTTTAGATTTATTAGCCAAGTAACGACTAGTTTTAGTTTTAGTACACTAGTTCGCAAGTAGCGAGATTATATTTGGTGCTGGTTTCATGGGGAAGAGATCGAAGAGGCGAAGGCTTGAATTACCAGACGTTAAAGATTGGGTTCCCTACCAGCCTTTCTCCAAAAATAGTAACCTTTTCACTATCATTCACCATTTTCCTTAGAGGAGGAAATTTTGAAGAAGTTCGACGAAGCCTCCGAGGCTGTTGACGTCCCTGAAGGTTGGAAAGAACCTAAGTTTAATCCCGAGGACAACCCGAATGGGAAATTATATGCACAGTCAACGTTCTCTACCCTGTTTCCAAAGTACAGGGAAAAGTACCTCCGTGAGGTTTGGCCGGCTGTCGTTAAAATTTTAAAGGAACACGTAAGAAAGTTTTTGCATCATATATTGGAATCTTCGTGGAAACTTAAGCCTCATCGTCTGAATTTCAAGCCTCTGCTGCCGCACTGTAGTTATTTAAGTGCACTTGTTTCTTTGGCTGTCTGATTCTTGGACATCAGGCCACAAATTGAGCCTGTGCCACATTATTACAATTAATTCCTATCATCCTGTCTTCCACATTGAGGGCCGTTAGTTACTACAGGGTCTTTTTGCTCCACCAAAACCCTTCCCTTTATACTACCCTTCTCTTCGCCGGTGCATTTTTGAGGAGGCAGCATACATCTTTGGGAGGTGGATCTTGGCATTCAGCTTGCGTCACCTGTTAATAGAAGGCTTGTACTGTTGTCTTCCATGGTTCCTTCATTTTCTTCGCCGCTCGTAATTAATTTAATCTTATACTAGCTCAGCATTATCTGCTGGACCCGATAGGGAGTCGCCTAATCACCGGTCCCTTGTTGTAGCAACTAGGTTAACGTGCCGTGCTATAAGATTAAGTCTTATAAATTCAATTGCGTAGCGCATTTAGTTCTTGCTTGGCCCCACATTCTCTTTGTATACGCTATCACGTTTGGGTAATGTGCCTTCGAAGTGTTCTTCCCGGCCTTCACCGACCTAACTAGTGTTCTCACCGCGCCTTTATCATTAGGATCTCAGTGACAACTCAATCTGCCAGTTAAAAATATTTTTCCGCGAATAAAATGGTTTTTTCTCTATAAAATGGGTTGAGTTTTTTTAAGAATCCAGCTGCTGATAACCCTCATAATCATTGTTTACCTTTTTAAATAATACCCACAAAACTGCTTGCAGCACATAAAGGCCGAACTAGACCTCGGAGAAGCTACGATGGAGGTACACACTACTCCGAAAACATTCGACCCGTTCATAATCCTTAAAGCCCGCGATCTTATCCGACTACTGGCCCGTTCAGTTCCGTTGGATATTGCAGCCCGAGTTCTTGAAGATGAGGTTTTCGCCGACATAATCGAGATCAAGCTGCGGAATCGCGAACGCTTCGTGAAACGGCGTAGCAGGTTGATCGGTGACGAGGGCAACACTCTAAAGGCCATCGAATTGGCCACAAACTGTTATGTCATGGTCCAAGGCAAAACCGTGGCTGCAGTTGGCCCGTATGATGGGCTGAAAAAGGTGAGTCAACTTTGATTTTTTATTTAAGCGATATTTTTCTATGTATTAGATTATTCCGCCCTTTGATTTTTTTTCTTTCAGAGAGGTCTTTTTGTAGGTTAACTTTGGCGAATCGTACGCCAAGTAGAACATTCGGCCATTGTCAGTTTCATGTTCCACAATGATGTATATGCAAAAAATTGTTTTTAGACTCATGTTATATCTGCATTCTTTTACACGTATTCGTGAACGCTATGAAGAAGGCTTCCCTTGCGAATTTGAATGCTCTCTCCGGCTAATATCACTTTAGAAGTTTCTTAAGAAATCTATCATGTTTACTTCTGCTGTGGCTGCCTTTCCATAGCTATAGGTCTCGCCACAGTGAACACCTAGAGACAGGGCGCGGAATGGTCTGGTTAAGACTGTTCCCGTTTCCTTTGTTCACCGCAACCTTAGCCTCAACTGCTTAGTAGTACTCTTATCATTGTCGCTAACACTGCTGACAAGTAATTAATATATGACAGTTCATGTGTCCCCTAAACGGGCCGCGTGGTAGATACGCTGGACCAACACAGGGGCCAAATCAGGGTACGGCAAGCATCCCTCTTATTTCGGACGAGCTCCCATAACAAATGCCAAAAATTGGGGAGGGACGGGCGTGCGAGTGCCCAACATGAGCACGCTTAGGTGCAGGCTCATGCCGCACCCTGCTTTCCCTACTTCGTGGGAATTTATTCATAGCTACCCGGCCCAGCCTGCGGTCTTCATGACTATGCCTTAACACTGAGCACAGGCGGGTAAGAGAAGAGAGATTGCGGTAGATGCCTTATAAGTCTGCTATCACAAAACAACTTCACGCAAAAGTCCGCCCCTGCACCACCGTGCTCTGGGGCATACGGTGGATATCGTCGGATTTCGACGGTCGAACTGACATATGACAGTTCACATATTCACAAGGAACTGACTGAATTGTATTGGTTACTGCCATTGTTGTCAGTATTAATGGGGATTTACCGATGTCGACTACCTCCGTAAAAATATGCAAAAATCAAACGAACTGCATTTCAATATTTGTATCACGTAACACACTCACTCCTCGACATGGAGTCACTGACTAGAGGATTGCTGTACGTTTGCCTTTGAATGACTGTAAATATTTCATTATTTTTGCATGCTAGGTTCCCAATACATAAATTAAAGTTTCGGATAGGCCGGTTTCATACACGGTAGCGGTTGAAAATCACCAGCTTGATACACGCCGTGCTTATTGCTCTCATCGAACCTTGCGTCGTTTTATATGGTGGTCGATGTACTATACGCCGATAGTCCGCCTCCGAACATCACTGCAACTTCAGACTCAATATTTTGGTTGGCCTTTAAGACCCTCTTACAACCCGTCCTCCGAAGACCTGTTAACCAGTCCTCACACTCAATATTGATGCTATGCACAAATGGGTTTTCACGACGAATCTAAGCCTTTGTCTAAATATGTGATCTTATCATTGTGTGGATCTAAATACTAAGTCGAGAGAATTACATGCACAAAGAAGTTCAGTCCATAAGCGCTATGCAGTAGGAAATCATTGTGTGAGCTGTAAAAAGCTTACTAACTATGCAAATGCCTGCTCGCTACACCCTTTGAGGCACTATCTAGTTTCTCAATAATTTTTACAGTAATAACCGGTTCTATCACATATTTCACTGGGCACAGTCATAGTTAAACTACTTTGCATTGTGTTATCGACACTGTTCAGGCTTGACTACGGCTCAGAATTTGCGTGTCGGCGAAAGGGCACGAACTACAGGGCGCTATCTTCACTGCCACAGGAGTCCTGCCACTTTTGCCGCCTGTTTTCTTCAAACGTCTTCGCCGCACTGACGTTGACGACAACTACCTTAGAAACCTCTTCAATAGAAGACAACTGGTTGACACTTCAGTATACTGCGGAGTGCTTACCATTAGACGCTAGGCCATAGCAAATGTTGCCGCAGAGATCAAGTCTCTGGCGAGCTTCAGGGAACTGCATCTTGGCACCCTCTGCACGTCACGACTTCAACTACCTCTGTACTAAGATGGACTAAGACTGCTCTCGACCTGGAATGCGCCTTACTGTATTGATATAGTGAGAAGCTTTGTCGGGTTAGACATTCCTCTGATCCTCAGTTACGAGAGTAATTCAATTTCGGGGAAAACTTAAGTGGTCAACTGGCTTAGTTGAATCACTCGCTTGGGAGTCTGTCTCTAATCGATTGCTATGCGGTGAAACTAAAGCATTGAGCAGGCCGAATCAGTTTTAAAAAATACTAGGTCTGTAGTTAGCTTGTTAGACCCCTAGACGGCTAGTGCCTAAGCGATCACACCCATGTATGTTTCATTTCGT
Source organism: Schistocephalus solidus (assembly GCA_017591395.1). Taxonomy (NCBI): domain Eukaryota; kingdom Metazoa; phylum Platyhelminthes; class Cestoda; order Diphyllobothriidea; family Diphyllobothriidae; genus Schistocephalus; species Schistocephalus solidus. Next base: position 90,107 of record WEDG01005295.1, read on the forward strand.
ATTATGTAATGAAGTCTTCGACCGAGTTAACAACATTGGCTCCATTTAATTAGACTTTGCGAAATGGGTAAAATTAAGAATGAGACTGAGCGTCGAATTAACCGAGCACCTGTTGACGTGGGTTCTGTCGAAATCAGCCCGATAAAAAGGTACTTATTTAGCATAATTCATAGAACAAAACAGTACTCTTTGAATGGATCCGAAGCAAGCTTTCGGCCGATTATGTTTACCATTTACTCTTAATTGTCAGCTTAAGCAGTAATTTGGTTCTGTAGCTTTGTTTTTTGCTTCTCGATGGTCATTTTTATAACTGACAAGGATAAGATACTCATCAGTTATCCGCGCCGAGTTGGAGTACTTCCTGTGCATTCTGTGCCACCGCAACAATTTTCACTGCTTTGTCTTTCCGCGTTTCTTACGGTTTTCATTTCTAGCTATGAGCAGCGTATGCTAGCTCAAGTCGTCGCCCAGACCAGCGCGGTCATTCTAGGGATCAACTCCTACGAGGTTTCACTTTGTAGAACCGTCAAAACGCATATGTGAATGTCGCACTGCTGAAAATACAGACAAAGTTAAATAGATCATTTCATAGTTCTGACTAACTGCTTTCTCCCAAATAGCTTTCGTCACACAGCTTGTGTTCTCCAAAATGACAATTGTGTGGTGGTGGTCATCATTGATGGGTTACCCGGTTACCATTGTGAAAAAAATATGATTTGCGTTCCCTTTTCGGTAGCCATGTCTTTTCGTGATGGGAATCAATTCGGAACTTTATTCGCTGACGTCGATGGCCACCAGACCGAAAATCGTCTGAATTCTCTTGGGATACATCTCCCCGCTTCATTGCAGTCTGCGTACGGCAAAGGCAGTCGGACTGCATCTCGCTCAATAAAAAAAGTCCTTGGACTGGCGAGTCTGTGACTTTTTTATTCGCATTCCAGCATCACTGAACGCAGTACGTGACTGCGTAGCATTCATGGGTACCATGGCGGCCACCTGCCGATTTTACATGGAATAGACGCATGCTGCGGCAGATAACAAAGTAGTAATTCGAAATTTCCATTACTTTGTGATAGGTAACCTAGACAGCCTATGTGCCCAATAGCTGACTCCTCTTTTGGACTGGAAATTTGTGAAAGCAGAGTGTGACTCTGCAAAGTTCTTCCCTCTTTCCAACGAAAACCGGGAGGTTTTATTATTTAAAATCTTAAGTGGGGCAAATTCTTAGTTTGGTGAAACAGTTTATGCAGCTGAAATTAACCCTGTCGCTTTCTCTTCTCTCCCCTCCAAAGGTTCGCCAAGTTGTGAACGACTGCATCTACGACAATATTCACCCAGCGTACTACATCAAGCGGTTCGTGATCATTCAGAAACTCATGGCAGATCCGACCAAGAAGAATGTGTCCTGGGACAAATACTTGCCGCGCATTAAAAAGAAGACTCTTAGCAGACGCAGGAAGCCGCATAAGGTACGTGTCCTGATAGTGCATAATTACTGTGTGCCTGTCTCTTCATCCCCTGTCCGCCCGATCTAAACAATCTTGTCTTCAAGAAAAACAGTTTCATGCACTGCTAATTGAATTTCCAACCAGTTTCGCTGTTTTATTAATGTCACAGCATGTTATTTGGTTCTGAAAAACGCCGCTCGCATGAAGTTTTACGCGTTAAAGAGTGGACAAAGGGGCAGAAATCATTTAAGACAAAAACCCGCGTAAACGAAATGACTGTTAAGAAAACATTAGCACAGTCGACTTCCCACTCAGGTATTTCATTTTATGAATCGAAATTCACGCCCTGTTTACGTGCATCGCTTCTTCCTTGTGTCCCATTTCCTCTAATGTTTGATTTGTCAACTGTAATTTTTGCCATCTTGACTAGCAGACTACTTGCGAGTTTGACCAGTACTACACAAACATGCCTTCTATGTCCGTTCATTAACCAGTGGTGGATTTTCGGGACTCATGAGGTCATTTAAGTTCACCTTCAGAGTTTATTTTTTTAAAAGTTATGTAACGTACGAATTCTTTTAATGCACATTAAGGTTTATTTCCACCGCAAATGATCATTTTTTTACAAATGTAAACCGCAACAAACGATGAAAATAGGCCTGCGTCACTCTTGGCAAAAAGAAACTTACTGGGAAGCATCTGTGTGTGTGTGGATTGACTTGCCTCCTAAACGGGCCACGTGGTAGATGCGTTGGACCAACACGGGGGCCACAGTAGGGCACGGCAGGCGTTATTCGGGTTGCGCTCCCATAACAAATGCCAAACATGGAGGTGTGGTGGCACGCCTAGAGGCGGCTAGGACTTAGGGGACCCAGCCGCGCCAGCCACCTGCGTCCTCTCCCGCCTTCGGTCTTCTTGACTCTGTCATGACACCGGGTTCAGGTACGGGAGGAGGAGAGAGTGCGGTAGCTGCAGCGCAAGGCTACTATCACTTAAAACTAATTCACGCGCAAGTCACCGTCCCTGCTTCACTTTCCCATGGAGCATACGGTGGACATCGTCGGACTACGACGGTCGAACTGTCGTGTGGATTGATATGAGACCATGTACCGTACGAATCGGCAGTGGAAGGCAAACTCTGCCGACCTGTCTGTTTTTAAAGCATAGGTAACGCTTTCAGTCAATTTTTCGGAAGTTTAAGCTTTTATTGTGTGTTTAAATGTTATGAAATCGAAGTTGGGTCTTTCCAGCTCCCTTTTAAATTTCCTGTTCTACCGTGTTAGAACAGTTTTCACGAAATTCCCCATCCCGTAGGACTTGCACTAGAAAGTACAATCCGATGTTTCGACTTAAAGAACCCAGTCACGAGTTCAGATACGGGGGAATTAGCTCATTATGTAGCTCCTCTTCCGAGTAGTGCCCGATTAGGCGAAGCCTGTAATGGGCTTCGAACTACCTTGTGACCTATTCTGCCCTCACTGACACCGCACCTTCACCTCACGCATCGGCCCAGTCGGCACGTTGCGCATCCATCGAACAGAAACCGGTGAACCAATGCCAGGAGCACCAACATACACCCGCATCAACTGTGCGCACCGTCCAAACACATTCACACAGCGCATGGGCCTTTTACGCTACATTTACCTCCACGAAAACCAATTGATGGGATAACTCGGACAGCGCGGTCAGTCCATTGTGTGCATGGCGGAGTGGCCGACTGACGGACGGCAACGGCTCCTTAATGTGGCCTCTATGGCACACCCACTTCATGGGATCCGAGCCAGGTTGGGGAGTACGATACATGCGGCACAAGTCTACTATAACTATAATTTTATTCGCGCGCCAGTCGCCTCGCTTACTTGCAACCTGTTGTGAAGCACACGGTGGACCTCGTCGGATACGACGGTCGGCGTGTTGTGCTACCCGTCACGTCAAACTTATTGGCCCACTCTCGGCCAGTCATCGGGCTGGAGTTTTACTTTTTCCACAACGGCAGACCATACAGTTGTAGCGTTTGTCGGTTCTTCTGGGTAGGAGGCCTTCACTTATTTTTTTGGACGATTGGCTCCCTTTTTCTGTCCTAATTCTCCCCGCATTTAATAACCCTCTCTTTCCAATTTTCTCATCGTAGATACGCAAGAAACCTGAGTACACGCCCTTCCCGCCGCCTCAACAACCATCAAAAGTGGATATAGAACTTGAAAAAGGTACCTACTTTCTTGCCGAGTCCGAACGAAAGAAGGCCAAACGCGCCTCAAAGGTGGAGAACTCGGAAGAGACTTCGAAGAAGCGACAGCTGGAAAAACGCGCCGTTGCCTACATCCCGCCAGAGTGAGGCAGTCTGCCAGACAGTCTCTACCTTTTCCTGTACAAAATGCTGCATACACTCCAATGTATATTGAGAACTTGCTCTTGCCTATTTGTGTTCTGCCGGTAGAACGTAGCATGCACTATAGGAACTGCTGCCCCAGATTTGGTCAAAAGTTATGTACAATTAGTGCCATTCGAATATCCTTTAAGAAGTTGCGTCAAAGGGCCGCTTATATACAGCAGATGGGTCATCGCATGAAATTTTAACCGAACTTCTCATTACGCTTCGAAATTTATTACTTGCGTTTAGTTGTAATATTAAATATCGTGCAGCAGTCACATTAGGATTCGGGCTTTTGAACGAGCTTCTTATTTCCGAGTAGCTGCGAGATCTATACTCTGTAAAATAAGACAACTTAAGTAGCAAGGATTTTTCATTTACATTCGATGTTATTTATCCAATTTTATTCTAAGGAAAACATACGAAAATACTCTTTCTCCTACGCCTTTGGTAGACAATTACATTTACGTCAAACTACATACTTCAACAAAGAGTATCTTTTGGGTTTTAAAACACTTGCAATTGCTGAGTAATTTTGAACCTGACTTGCCATTATACGTGCATCTAGCGTTTCCAAACTGCATGTTGTATAACTTTCGCTTAAGAAAACTCGCACATGTCTTACGCTATGCAGAAGATGTCGCACAATGCTCATGAAATTTCGCAATGGATGTAGACATGTTGTAAATCTCATTAACACCTTTAACTAACGAACAGACAACGTTCAGTGAACGGCCATTTCTCGGTCTCAAAGAACACTACTATTAAACACTTCTATAACCGCAAGGTAAACGTTCTTAAAGTTTAAGATTTAAAGAAGGCGCAATTTGCTACCAAATGAGTATAAGAAAAGATATTTTCGAGCATGTTTGTTATAGAATATATTTTAGCTTATAACCGCACCGTAAATCAATGAGAGAAATTCATCATACCTAGGTGGTCGTTCTTTACAGTGTACTTTTTGCAGGCGCTAGGAAAGAATTTTTTTCAAAATCTGGCATCTGGACATGATTGAACTATCTAGGGATGATGCTGCTCGATAGTCCATATTCCAACCCTACTTTGGTAATTTTTTTAGAATCAGAATTTCGTTTGTCATTTCATGTATCGGTAAAATCCAAAACTTTTGCTACACAGTTGTTCGCTCATGTCTTGTGCTACCCAAGTGAACACCTCGGTGCGGGACGAGTGTGTCCTGGAACGCGATCGGTGTGCTTTTCCCTCTACCACAGGAGAGTATCGTTATTTTGCACTTATCGAGGACGTTTTCTAGGTTCAAAGGTTAAGGAGAACAGATGCTCTCAAATTTAACTGAAGAGCGAAAAATGATCAAAAGAAGATGCTATCGCTGAGACAAGAAGTTTATTGGTCTGACTTCTTGAACTCTCTCGCTAACCCATCATCAGATGCAGTCGCAGAAAAAGACGATTGCCGATACGAGCGAAAAGAAGAATTTCAGGAAGGGGTTGAAAGGAAGGAAGTCGGTCACCGGAAACGGAAACTTTAGCGCCTGACCTTTCGAATTCCCACTCGGGGCTCGGCTACATTCTCAGGTCTGAGGAAGTCGGAATTCTTGCATGAGAGACGAAAACCGCATGATCTGCAAGCTGCTCGGGTCTTGGTTCTACGACCGGCAGTTCATTACCAAGCCGCCTAACCCCTCGCCCTCCATATTCGGTCGTAGCACTACCTGGGCAGACTAACTGGCCAAACGAGAGCGCGCCGACGAACGCTGGTTCCAGCGGCAGTATCTTTGAGCTAAGTACCGAATAATTAGCACGCCAATAACCAACAATTGTAGTGAAATTGCGGTTTTTAGCGATTCGTTTGCCCGCGAGCAAGCACCAGGTATGGCCATCGACGATGAGCGTGGAGGCTATGGGGTTAGTGGGGCTCTCAGTTCTCGCGTTGCGGGGCATACATGTCTCGTGGTGCCTTGGGGATCACTCGGGCCCCGCATCCCCACCACCATAGTTAGTATATCCAGCGCAACTGACAGGACAATGAGCCCTTGGCTCAATTGTTAAGGCGTTGAACTTCTTACCAGAAGGTTGCGGGTTCGAGTCTCAGGGTTTGCACCACTTGGGGTTTGGTATCGCTGGCTGATGATGACTAATAAGTCAGAAATGGCCATTTCAGTCTCACTCGTCTTCGTCGTTAATGATATTCTACCTATGCCGGATATGTGGTTACACGGCCATGACGCCCTAAAATGCTGCACCTCTTGTGCATCTATTACCCAATTGATTGCTTCAAGTGAGAAGCCGAGAGTGGATTTACTTCAAGTCTGCGGCTGACGTGAGGCTGCCCGTCATCCTTGACTGGCGTCAGAATAAAATTACCAACAAAGACCAAGGAGACACGAATGAGAATTTCTGGCTCATTAGCCATCGTCAGTCGGCTATACCCAATCCCAGATGGTGCAACCCCTGGGGCTCGAATCCACGACCTGTTGATTAGAAGTCCAACATCCTAACCATTGAGCCAAGGGCTCAGTGGTCCGTTTGTGCCTTGGGGCTCACTCTTGAGCCCCACCAGCAGCCGCGCAGCAGCTTGTGATATAGACAGAATGATATTAACTACAAAGACAAGGGAGACTGGAATGGCCATTTCTGGAGTACAGGTCACGGGTTCGAACTTCGAGTGGTGCATCACTTTTTGTTTGTTATGGCGAGCTGAAGACGTCTAATAAGCCAAACATGTCATTCCTGCTTTCCTAGTCTTTGTACGTGCTGCCATTCTGCCTATAGCCGTAGCAATTTTTCGTCCGAATATAGTGCTAGCCGCTGTGTGGCTACTGGCGGGGCTCGAGAGTGAGCTACAAGGCAGAATGGGACGAGAGACTCCAGCAACAGATCCGGTGAGCCTTCATCAAACAAGCTCAATATTCCCGATCCAAACCTGTCAGACGAGTTCGTGGCGCAGTGGGTTAGAGCGTTTGAATTTGAACCAACGCGTCGCGGGTTCGAGCCTCGTGTCGGACACCAAATGGGGTTGAATATAAGTGGCGGGTGACGGAGAATGAGCCAGAAATGACCATTCCAGTCCCCCTTGTCTTTGTTGGCAATGTTCATCTGCCTATAACAGTACCTGTTCTGCGACTGTTGGCGGAGTTCAAGAGCGAACCCCAGTGCACAACGGGGCGAGTGAATCTCGTAAGCAATCGGTGTGCGCCAATTTACCACTATTTACTGACGAATAAGCTACAAAAGCGGTATTATAATGGAGGGGAGTGTTGGCCTCTGCATGTATCGGTTTGCGTCCGACAGCCCGTAGAAGCATGCAGACGACTACCTTGTTAGTCTTGCGCGTGCTTTATGTTTCAGGGATATTAGGCTTGCGCTGCAACTACCGTACCTGCCCTCACCCACCGGCGCCCTGTGTCAAGACAAAGTCAAGGAGACTGGTGGTGGGTTTGGGTGCAGGTGGCTTGCATGACGTGAGCCTGCACCTGCGTGTGCCACTACAACCTCCTCCCCGTGGGACTGCACACTGAATATTGCCTACCCTGCCCTGTTGATCCAGCGCATCTACCACGTGGCCCGTTTAGGAGGCTCAACTCCCACTAAATTATGGACTCACACCCGGCTGATATACGTCATGAGTTGATTGGTCCAAACTCTGTCTTGCGGAGTGGGTTTTTGAAATGAAACAGTGCAAAATCCGCAAGCAACGAGGTCCACAAGGTGGGCTCACTGATCACCTGATTGGAAACTTATGTATAATGGAGCATACTAATGCTGTGGACACCTCAATTTCTAGGCTCACATCTAATGAATTCCAGTTAAGACTGCTGGATTCAGGCGTACATGCACTGCCTTACAAAGCCAACCTGCCAAGTAGCTATTTCCATCTGCTCTCTAGCACTAGCTAAGTCCGAATAATTTCAGCTGTCTGCCTTCCGTATCACGACTCGTAGTGCGTTGTGCTAGGTTCAGTCGGGTTGGATTTTTGATACTGAGGTGAAGGGCGCCCCAAGGTCCATCTTAAAATCTGTTCCATCAGCAAAGCTTCAGAGTTTCTTCTGAGGAGTAAGTTAACTGGTAATACAAATGGATGCAGAAACTGCCGTGACTTAAAATCCTTGAGCTACGCGTGCCATACACGTGCTGGTCGGTGACTTCAACTGGTCAGGCATAACCAAAACGCCTCCCAAGCAAAGATTCGCGCTTTAATATGACGCCGGTGAGTAGCATTGCATGAAAGTAAGCCGATACAGAAAGTGGATTCGTTCGTTTGTGCGTACCAAGAAAGCTGTCGGGAGGTGAGGCATGCATGACTGGTGTGGCCCAAGGCCCAGCCACTTAACCTCTTATTGTGCTTGAATGGAGTTGCAAACGATTGGCTACCAGAATACATAATCAGTTTGTACTGTCACAATGAGGGGAAGGTAACTTTCTCTCTATTCTGCTTGTGGTTGCACTTATGTTTTGTGTTTTATTTGTGCCCTCATTTTGGTATTTACGAAGGGAGCTGACTTGGATGAACAGGGTTTTAAAGGCCACATTGCAATTGGGGACAAGGTTGGTCTTCAGCGATAATTCTTGTTGTGATAAAGGAGATAGGTTGGTTGTGTTAAGATTTGTGTGAATCTGAAGTTGTCTAACGGGATCAAACCCTATCCCAAATTTCATTCGATAGGAGGGGTAAGCAAGAACGGTTTTGGTCATGGAAACGTTGGTTTATGACATTCAGGTGTTGTTGCAGTATCGATGACTGTAAGTCGATGCGATGTCCTCTGGTGTTGCTTGCTTAATTTGCATGTGTTTAGAGCACGCTGAATGTTTTGTCTGTATAGCTGTTTTTATCCGTCCTCTTTTCGGGTGGCCGCCGTGACGCCTCATTTGAATAGTCGCTTAGATGGGAGCTTTTTTAATTGTTCTTACGACGTTTATAATCCCTCGTATTTGCAGTTGCTTCATGTTATTGTAGGGGTTGGGTTAAGTTAATGGTTAAACTCTGAAAACGCACCCATACTTGGTCATTCCTTTTGGACATTGCTACTGAAATTGTTTTAGGTGAGCGTTTTGTGTTAGTAAAAATATATTTGCATAAAAAGCCCGGGGAATGGTTTCTTTCCAGAGCCAATTTCTTTTATAGGCTGTGTACTTAGGTTTGATCTTAGGGGTGGGGAGATGGGGTTAGCCATTGTGGTTGCCACAAGGACTATTGGCCTACAGTTTGCTTTGAATGGGTGATTGGGGTTTATAATTGTGCAAGGATTGAATTAGGTTTTGGGTATCAACGTGTTTAGTTGAGTGTTTAAAGATTAAGATTTAGATTAAGGTGGGTAGGAGATGACCACGTGGTCACACTGGGCCATTTATTTTGACAGAACTGCTGAAATTGTTTTCAGCTAGCGTGCTGGTCTTTAAAACCAAGTGACAGTAAATAAGCACGGCAAAATGGTTACTTTCCAAAGCAAATTCAATACATTGGACCGCGGACTCAGTTTTGTTCTTACTTTTCCCATATGCCCATATATAAATCCGCTATAACCACGGTTCCAGTATTACGCAGACTTGGGTCTTTTTCGGTGAGGACAAAATATCATCCGCCTCCCGTTTAAAGTTCGCGGTATAAGACGGAAAGGCTCACTCTGTGGCAGGCCATTAACACACGCACCACTTTGTCCTGCTGTCTTCTTGTCCACTCAGCGCTATTACACAATATTCTGTCAGAACCGCCACGTCTTTGCAACAGCCAATAAACGCACGTAATTTAACAATTGGTTGCAGGCGACGAGGTCAAGAAATCTCAATGGCAAATATGGACGAAAACTTTCCTGAAGAGTCAGCTTATGGCAACTGTTTGCCGACCTTCCTGCACACGTTTTCTCTCAGGACAAACCCTTCAAACCCAAGCCATCTTCCGTGTCTTCTGATTTGGGTAAAGTTCCTGTTTTCTATCATAATGATCCTCTAATTTGTGATCCTGAATCAGCAACACTCTCCTTCCACATCTGTGATATAATCAAGGGATGACTATAAACAACTTTCAACAGAAGTTCAGTGTATTTTGGCTCCTGATTCTCCCTCTCTTACCACCACGCACTGCATTCATATGACCGGAAGACTGATGCAGATTTACGGTGTTGCCATGTTATCAACTGCCGCACTCTCAATGTCACTGGTAGTCTAGTGTGTTCTCTCGCAGCTGAAGGCCAAGTTTGCGTATTTTGCCAAACAGGTCGACTCTATTGGTCAACAGTAAGCAGGCAACATCCCAGAGGCTGTCGAGGTCATCTGCATCGACCAAACTTTGCCACGACCTGCTGGTAACGCATCAAATTTGCTTCGAAAGCCGTTCGTTGCATCTCTCACTGCTCCTTCCTCTTCCAGGAGAACAAACTGCTTAAACATGTCAGCCCGAAGTCAGGGGAAAAAAATCACCCTGGCGTCTCTAGTCTCGGTTGCACCTTCTACTTCTGCAACACCGGAAGTGGCAGAAATTTCCTGGTCTATACTAGTACTAAGCAGGATGTCACCTCTCTCACAGCAACCTGTCATCGCTTTACTACCCTGGCCTCTTCATTCAGGCTTTCAATAACTTACCAGTTTACTTCTTCCGTACATTCTCCCTTTTCGTAGACTGCGGCCTCCAGTCTCTCTTCTCTTGGGTCCTTATCCTGGCTGATGTGCTTTGTGTCATTCTTTGTGCTTTACTCACGGCCTTCGCTGTTATGGTGAATCGCCGGCATTCCCATTGACACAACCAGACTACCATGCTAACTGTCCAGGTTATCCACTCTTCGGATGACATTGGTAAGGCGGGATTGTATATTTTTCAGGGTTACGGACATAGCCCTTGTTAACCCCATTTATGTACAATCGAAAATATAAATGCAAATATACACAGTCAACATAAAATACAGTTTAACATTTTGCATCAAACGTATAGAGGAACGATACACTTAAATTGGAATCTGCTTAATAAGATGCCTTTGCTCCAGCCTGGTTTTCGTCAACCGCCCCGAAATTGTGATAGTTAGAGAGACATGGACAACACCCTCTGTATCCAACTCCAAACTCTCTATGCTAGGCTAATCTTACATTCGGAATGATCGACAAAAGGGGTGTGGTGGAGGAAGCTATATCTATTTTAAGCAACCACCTGCAGTGCTGCCGTTGGACTATCGACAATTTACCGTGGTTGAAGAGAGATGTTGGCTCCGAGTTTTTTAAAGGATAACTACTCTTTAGTCGTTGGTTGTGCCTTTCGCCCTCCCAACGCCAGCGAGTATTACGATCTTTGTATCTCGCAGGCATTTCAATCCACAGCTGACTTAAATCTGAAGTACTGCCTGATTGCAGGTAACTTCAAACTTCCTGATGTACATTGGTTTCCACCTTCCGGTTCTGCAAAGTTCGAAGACTTACTTGAAGCCATTGATTTTGGCATGTGGCCCAGATATTTGATTTTCACACCTGAGGATCAAGCCTAGTTAATCTTGTTTTCCTTAGAGGTTGTCAGCCGTTGTCAGTATCACATTTGTATTCCAAATGACTGTTCCGATGTCTTCGGCTTGAAATCAGGATACACTCGCCGAATCTCCACTTCTCGAAAAGTTCCGAAGTACTTATGAACACTTGATT